>CAUYON010139311.1:0-13942 GCA_963573935.1 Arctocebus calabarensis
TTAACAACTGGAAAAACATATCAGGCTCATGGCTGGGAAGAATCAACATTGCTAAAATGTCCATATTACCAAAAGCAATTTACAAATTTAATGCAATCCCCATCAAAGCACCACCATCATACTTTAAATATCTGGAAAAAAATAATACTTCATTTTATATGGAACCAGAAAAAAACCTTGAATAGCCACGACATTACTCAGAAATAAAAACAAATCAGGAGAAATCATGTTATCAGATTTCAAACTATACTATAAATCTATAGTGATCAAAACAGCATGGTATTGGCACAAAAATAGAGAAGTAGATGTATGGAACAGAATTGAGAACCAAGAGATGAACCCAGACACTTAGTGTTATTTGATCTTTGATAAGCCAATCAAAAATATAAATTGGGGGAAATATTCTCTATTTAAACAAATGGTGCTGGGAGAATTGGCTGGTGACTTGTAGAAGACTGAAACTGAACCCACACCTTTCACCATTAACAAAAATTGACTCTCACTGGATAAAATATTTAAACTTAAGACATGAAACTATAAAGATTCTTGGAGAGAGTGCAGGAGAAACACTTGAAGAAATTGGCATGGGAGAATACTTTATGAGGAAAACCCCCTGGGCAATTGAAGCAACACCAAAAATATATTCCTGGGATCTCATCAAACTGAAAACCTTTTGCACAGCCAAGAACATAGTAAGTAAAGCAAGTAGATAGCCCTCAGATGGGAGAGGATATTTGCAGGTTATGCTTCTGACAAAGGTTTGATAACCAGAATCCATGGAGAACTCAAACTTATTAATAAGAAAAGAACAAGTAATCCCATTTCATTGTGGGCAAGGGACTTGAACAGAAGCTTCTCTGAAGAAGACAGGCATATGGCCTACAGACACATGAAAAAAGTGTTCATCATCTTTAATCATCAGAGAAATGCAAATCAAAACCACTTTGAGATATCTAACTCCAGTAAGAGTGGCTCACATAACAAAATCCCAAAGCTACAGATGTTGTCATGGATGTGGAGAAAAGAGAACACTTCTGCACTGCTGATGGTAGTGCAAGTTAACATGTCCCTTTTGGAAAGAAATATGGAGAATACTCAGGGATCTAAACGTAGACCTGCCGTTTGATCCTGCAATTTCTCTACTAGGTGTATACCCAAAAGACCAAAAATCACTTTATAACAAAGATATTTGCACCAGATTGTTCACTGCTGCTCAATTCATAATAGCCAAATCATGGAAGAAGCCCAAGTGCCCATTCACCCATGAATGGATTAATAAATTGTGGTATATGTATACCATGGAATATTATGCAGCCTTAAAAAAGATGGAGACTTTACCTCCTTTATGTTTACATGGATGGAGCTGGAAAACATACTACTTAGTAAAGTATCTCAAGAATGGAAGAAAAAATATCCCATGTACTCAGTGCTATTATGAAACCAATTTATAATCACTCACACTTTCACATGAAGAATAAATCACCACTATGGCCCAGGATGAAGGAGGGAGGAGTGGGGAGAGTGGGGATGGGAAAGAAGGGGGGAGGTCAGTTGGAGGGAGGGTGAATGGTGGCATCACACCTATAGTGCATAATGCAAGGGTACATGTTGGATCTATTAAGTATAGAGTGTAAATGTCTTAACATAACAATTAAGTAAACGAGATGAGGTATATTTTAACCAGTGTGATATAAGCGTTCCTAATTCTGTATGAAATCAGCACATTGTACTCCATATAAATGCATTAATATATACATGATTTATGTGTTTATGATTTAATAAAAAAAATAGCCAGGTGTTGTGGCAGGTTCCTGTAGTCCCAGCTACTTGGGAGGCTAAGGCAAGAGAATTGCTTAAGCCCAAGAGTTTGAGGTTGCTGTGAGCTGTGATGACACAGCACTCTACCCAAGGTAACAGCTTGAGACTCTGTCTAAAAAAAAAAAAAAGATTAGTTAAAGATAGTGGGGTCTAGGGAGGAAGGCAAGCACATAATTTGCTGTTGGGTGAAATAGGGAGCCAATTTATTCTGTAAGACTCTGGAAGATAAAATTAGGACCCATAAGTAGAATCTGGACGGGGAAGATTCCAACTTTCTGGGAAGAACAACTTTCTAAAAATTTCCATTATATTTGTGGGATAAATTGAAAGAGGAGGTGTGGTAGTGGGTTCTCTGTTTTAAGTAACTGGATGCACAGTGACATGCATGATTTAATTTAAACTGCTCCAGGAGATAATTATTATAATTAACCTCATTTTAGTTGAGGCCAGAGATCACTTAGTCAGACCATAGCAGAGCCACAATACAATGTATTTTTGCTTTGGTCTACTGCAGACTCCACCCCCTTCCTCTTAATAAAAATGCTGCATAAATGATGGTCAAAAGATTTCTTCAGGTAAAGGAAGGGTAAACTACAGAGCTGTAAGGTAACCTCACATTCCACTAGCCTAGCTATTTCTAGAATATGAGAAGCATATCCTAAAAATATGCTTCACATGACAAAATCATCAAGATGAAGAGAAGATTCTTTGTTGCCAGGGCTTGGGGGATGGGCAGCAGGTGGGTGTGGTTATAAAAGAGATCCCTGGTCTTGGAGCCCTTCTGCATCTTGATTGTTCTGAGGGTGGGAGTCGCAGGCATCTACACATGTAATAAACTTGTGCAGAACTAAATACACACACAAGTCATGTAAAACTGAAGAAATCAAAATAAGATTGATAGATACCAATTTCTGGTTGTGATAGCACATAATCATGCAAGATGTTACTCCTGGGAGAGACTATATAAGCATATATATGGTCCGTTTTTATGCTTTCTTGAACTGCGTGTAAATCTACAATTTTCTCAAAATGAAAAGTTAGAAATATATGGGATTCTAGGCCGGGTACAGTGGCTCCCACCTATAATCCTATTGCTCTAGAGGCTGAGGCTGGTGGATTGTTCTAGGTTAGGAGTTTGAGACCAGCTTCAGCCAAAGTGAGACCTTGTCTCTGCTAAAAATAGAAAAATTAGCCTGGCATTATGGTTAATGATTGTAGTCCCAGCTACTTGGGAGGCTGAGGCTAGAAGATCACTTGAGCCCAAGAATTTGAGGTTGCTGTGAGCTATGATGATGCTACAGCACTCTACCAAGGGCAACAGAGTGAGACTCTGTCTCAAAAAAAATTAAAAAGAAATACATTCTCTGGGTCACAGAATAAAATGCATTTCTACCTTAGGTCGGAGTCCTTGGTAAGTCAGTCACATTATTGTAGCTAGTACCTAACACAATGAAGAGGGAAGTCCATTGAGTATCCTCTGCGCTGAGCGTGAGTCACCACTCATCGCGCACCTCCTCATCCTGGCACATATAGTACTGCGGTCACCTGGGTTAGGTTAGAACAATTCTCCTGGGCTTTGAATGAATCTCACACTTATGTGTTTTTATGGCCATTTTTTGCTAAATGTCCTTGATAAAGACGGGAGTTTCTGAAGAACACTGGTCAAGGTATGTCACCTTTGCTTTAAAATAAACACAGCTAGGAATAGTGTCAACGTAAATGAAAAATTCCAACAAATTCTGCACTGGTTGAAGTGGCCTGGCTTTGTCAAATATTTTACACATTATTTAATATCAAATGATGCTCTGATCATTTCTTTCAATGTCTTACTGATTTTGCATGCTTTTTTTACAGAAATGATTTACAATTCTGGTGAAACCTGAATAGTTTGAGCTATTTGAAAAAAAATCTCTGTTCCATCTAATTAATGCATGTGATGCTGGCAACTCCTCGGGAGTCTTCTCGTAATCTCTATAATTTCTCTTCCTCATTCTAAAAGTAAATATCTATTTTTCCAATCTGTTGTAAACTGACATATATAAATGATTACCCTACCTTACAACCAGATTCCTGCTTGCAAATTTCCCCCCCCCATAGAAATTCTGGAGCTGTTACTTTTAACATTTCTTCTGACTCACTGTAGAATCAGATCTGCCTTTTCTTACTTTCGTTCTCCAAAATATCTTTCAGATGAGAAATGGGGTTGAAATGGGTCAGGTTCATTTCTTCCTACCATACCCTCAGGATAAGATTTCAGATCTTTCCTTTCCGGTTGTCAAAGTCCAGGCCTGTAATGTCAAATACTCAGAAGCTGTTCTCCATTTTGAAATCCCTGAAACTCAACACATCTAAATCTGAAGCTTTTCTCTGTCTCCTAGAACAACTATTTCCTCCTACTGACTTTCCTGTGTCTATGAAGATTCCTTGTTTTCCCAGACATCAAGACTCAAATTTCAAGACCATCTTAGACTCCTTCTTCTGTTCTCACTTCTCCATCCAATTCATCGTGAAAGTTAACATCATTTGGCTAAGCCTAAGTCTGCCTTGCTGGGCTCTAAACCTATTCCACAATTTTCATTCTGTCTAAGAAGATATAAGACTTGATCCCTTGATTGAAAAACTGATGAGAACAGAAGAAATGCAACATGATGTCATGGTGAGAGTAGTTTCTATTTCTAGCTTAAAATAAATCCAAGACATAATAGGAGTTTATTAGGAATAACAATAACTTTATAACTTTCTATTATTTTTAAAATAAAGATAATCCTCCTTTTCATCATAATTATTAAATACCCATTCCAACATTTGAAAAAATACTAATACATCAATTTTGTATGAACTTATTTTATAATATTTCATTTCGTATGTAAGTTCCTTCCACAGTCCTGACTACATGAGAATATTAGCTAAAATTAAACAGAGCTTATAATTTCTTTTCTATTTTTTTCTTAATTCTTCTTTAAATAAGTTGCTTTTCATCTTTCTTTTCTACAAATAGAAAATCAACAAGTATCCCGAAGGCAAGTAGATTTCACTTTCCTCATCAGCTAACATGGGTAATTGCTTCCTGGAGTGTGATGTCTGGAAGGATTCGTGGGTCACAACAGGGTCCTGTCAGAAAGAGGCCATAGTCAGTTACTGAGGTCTTCTGTGGACCTGGGAAGGGAACACGATGGCTTGCATGTCCTCCTGAGCTAAGGCGAGACTCAAGGCCAATCTCAAAGCAGACAGAAGAGTTGAACACTTACACAGCACCATTTGATTGGTGTGTAATTAAGGATTTGGGCACAAAAATAGCTATTTTGTCATCCTGTCAAAATACTTAAATTCCAAGATTAGCAACTCATGAAGACTTTATTAGGTCTTTCCCCATTAAAAAAGATTTTGAAGACCTTCCCTATTAAAATACTACCTCTATATCTCTTATTCTGAGAAAGATAATGGGCTCAAGCCATTATCAGTAAGCATCTAAGGAAGAACTAGTCCATCAGATTACTTTTCAACCTGGAGTGCAAATGAAATAAATGGTGTCTGTGATGATACAGGGAGCCTACTTACCAGAAGGGGAAAGTAAGAGACAGAAAGAGGCAATGATAAATTGGCAGGAGAGAACAAAAACAGCAATTTGTTGACAAAGGATATATTTTGTCTTCTAGAAACATAACTCTCCAACTCTCAAAAAACTGAAAAGGATAGTGAAAACAGAGAGAGAGAGAAAGAGAGAGAGAGAGAGAGAGAGAGAGAAATAATAAAACAAACAAAATCAGAAAGAAAAATAAGCCAAAGATTGGTAAAACTTATTCCCAATAATCTCTAAAAAGTCTACTCTTCCTTGCCCCTCCAACTAGAAAATCAACAAGTAAGTAGATTTCACTTTCCTTATCAGCTAAACATCTTTCTTTTCATCTTAAAGGGGGAGGATTAGGCATATTGAGGAAGCACCAAGGGCTAGTTGAATTCTATTCTATGTAGAGATGACTTTGCATCTGTTAAAATAAACCAGGGATTCTGACCTTTCAGGGGGATCCAACCTGTTGCCTGCAGGCCACATGCAGATTACGTGAGGACTGGGTGGTGGCAGATGTCACAAAAACTGTGCACGGACCTTTTTTGTTTTATGTTTTGCTCATCAGTTTTTGTTTACATTTGTGTATTTAATATGTGGCTCAAGACAACTCTTCTTCCAATGCAGTGCAGAGAAGCCAAAAAATTGGACATCCCTGCAAGATCGCGGTGGTGAAATAGCAGTGAATACAGTGGCAGCTGCCTGTGTGTGCACCACGTCTCGGTTCTGCTCTGAGATGTGCAACATACTGACCTCCTTAGTCCTCATCCAGGCCAGGAAATATCCCTCTTATTATCTCTGATTTACAGCTGGATTCCAGTAGTCTGTTTAATGTCACACGATGAGCAAAGGACAGAGCCAGAAGCTAATTAAACTCAAGTCTTTCTTATGCCACAACTTTTCCCTGTCTCTCTTCCTTCTGCTGTTCCCTTCCAGACCCTGTTACAGAGTCAGGTTACCATCCACATCAGCTTGAGGGCACAGACAAGATGATTCACACACGCAGGTAGAATGAGTGAGAGAGAATTAAAATGCTGTAGCATGAAAGAAGGTTTTATATCCAACAGAGACCCGCTGGACTGACATTTTCTCATTTCCACACTTTGGGTGGATGTATGTTATTCCAAAATAGGATTAAGTTGACCTTTACACAAAAACATTAACCCTGAATGTCTCAGTGGGAAAAATCCTGTAAAACCAATGCTAACATTCATGTTGGCACAGGATAACACGGAGAGGCTAAAGGAAGCATCTTCTGGTTCATGTACCTTGTATAAACACATGTCTCAAACTTTGCCGACATTTGCCAAGCATATGCATGAGACAGAATTAAACTGAAATTCCACGAAAGCCTTCCAAAGCCCCTAGTTTATTCATCCTAGATAAACACTGTAAATGAATAAAATATAGTGTACTAAACAATTTAGAGTCATGGTTTCTTCAAGTGATACAACATTATAATTGCACTGAGTGACCAGAAGTGATTGAATTTTTGTTGTTTTAACAGGAAAATCAATAAAGAAACATATACAGTATAAAAATCCTGTCCTCACCTCATAATTCACTGATATTAACATTTTGCCATACGTGGTCCTGAAATTGTTTTTAATAAAGGCAAAATAAAACATTGCACACAAGGCTGAAGTATCTGTGCATCCCCCCAAGACACATGCCCTCTTCAGACACCACTTCTCTTTGGAGCTTAGTGGGTATCCCTCTTATCCATTTTTATATTTTACTTCTTAGCCAGAAATAAAATATCATACTACCCTTTATGAGTCTGAGTTTTCCAAAAATGGCCTATTTTGTATAGTGTATTCTGTTATTTACACGTTTTTACTAAAAGTGGTATTTTTCCAACTTAATACATGCATGTGTATCTATTTGTTAACAGCTATATAATAGTCCACAACTCCCCTAGAGTTTGTTCACTATTTTTCACTGGAAGTCAGTGCTGTCCAGCACCCCTCTTTTCCCTATTGCAAAATGCTTCTTGGGTACTCGTGCACATTTGCTGTAGGCTGCGTGCCCAAGAGTGCCGTAGCTGGGTTGTAGGCGTTTGCATTTCAGTTTTACTAGATAATTGCCAAATTGCTCTCCAAAGTGATTGCACCATTTTACCCTCCCACCAGCACTGTACTAGAGTTCCCATTTCTAATAGACTTTTAAACACTTCAAATTGTCTGACTTTTGAATTTAGGAGCTCTTATTTTAATTCCTTATTTTGCTGGTCATTGGCTATGTACATGTACGAGGTACACCGCAGAAGCTCTTGGTGTGCATTTTTAGTGTTATTGATGTAGAACACACATACGCATCACTGATATCTTAAATTCACATTGATAGCTAATATATATCAAATATATTTGGTTATAAGACAATTCATTAGAACAAATAAGTATTTCTTTTTAACAGCAATACAAACATAAAAAATAAAGGAAGTATTTCTTTTCCAGAGTTATTGAATCAAGTGATCACTAGGTAATCCACATAGACTCAAAAAACATATAATGCTATTTTACATTAATTTCTTTTGCTTGCAATATCAACCACTTTTTTTTTAGTCAGTACTTGGCACCATACTGACATTGACCAATTTTACTTTATTTGCATTTAGAAAATATTTGCTTTGTACAGAGACACAGGAACTGTTTCATCTAACAACCCCAGAGGGATGGTATTAACATCTTCCAAAAATTTTTTTTAATTGAAAAGTAAATTTATTTCAGGTTAATGTGCAGATATAAACCATCAGTTCAAAATATTTGATTTTTGTTAGGTATACTCCCTCTTGCGGTTATGTCCCACACTCAAAATGTGTGCCAACCTCTTATGGGAAGAGGGAATGTATCTAACAAATGCAATCAGTGTAACCTCATTCTTTGGACTTGCAGTAAATCCTAAACAATAAAGAAAAGGGGGGATGAAAAGAACAAAAGGTGTGCCAAACACCTCCACACCATGCCCATTCAGTGGGAGCACCCCATCCCACTCCCATGTCCCTCTCCCTCATTAGCCTCCTGCAACTTAAATTGAAGTGAATTTTTCTCCTATTTGAGCATGCATTAGATCTCTACTGGCTTCATACTACTATTCAGTACATTGGACAATTGCTTTTCCATTCTCTTGCAAAAGTCTTCGATAGAGTGCTAAAATGCAAGCCTAAACAAAGAAAAAGAGGGTGAAAGGATGAAATACCAAAAAGGATGTTATAAAATAGACTTTCCCTCTTTAAAGGTAGCATTTAAAATCAATATTTTCCATTGCATCTAGTTGTAATGATGAAATATATGATAGCCTTTTAGCTAATCGTGACTGAGCAGCTGATCCATAAAAATGTACTTCGGTGGTTTAATATTGATTGTACTTTTCCTTCCCTTTCAGGCATATGAATGGGACTACAAGTTTCTAAAAGGGGAAAGAAACAAATGCCTGGTGTTTACAGGTGCCATTAAAAAACCAAATGAGACACTTGGAAGCTTAAGAAAGGAAGAATTATCATGACTGTTTTCTTCCTTCCTTTTTCTTTTTTGGTGTATGTGAGAATGATGGCAAAGTAAAAAACCCAGGAGTTTATGCACAATAGAATTTTAGAGATTCAGGGGCCATTGGAGACCATCTGATCTAAAGTTTTTATTTTACCAGTGGAAACGTTGAGGCATTTAAATAACTTGTCCAAGGCACACTTTCCCCCTTCATCACAATGGCTCTTTTTGTTTTCTCCATGGGAGAAATCACTTCTTCCTTCATGATGAAATGTCTGATCTTGGTTGGCTTCAATTACTTACTCTTGGGAGGTTCACACTCAAACTCAAAACATAAATGCATCATTAAGTTTTCTTCTACGACAGCATTACTGCCAGAGGAAAGTGAGAGAAACCCTTGGGAGAAGTTTTTAATTTTATCTTGAGAATCTACGTGAATTTTGTACTTCATTTTATGATACAACTGGGTTTGTTTTAATTTAAAAAACCCAAATCTCCAAGTAAGATTGGTGCCCCAGGAAGACATGTTGTGTCTATCCTGTTCTTTCATTGGACAAATATTTAACAAAAATATTTCATCTGCTGAGAAAACAAGAGGTCACTGCTTCTCTTGACATTGGCGATATAATCACAAAGTGCCTAATGACAAATAATTATACAAAAAGTGGAAGGTGTTAACGGTATGTCTAGAAAAGAGAAATAAGTAGCCCAAAGGATTAGGAAAAGTAATATTTAAGCAAACACTTGAGCGGGAGGTATCTTTGAATACTGCTTGGCTCATATTCATTAAAGTGAAAGAATCATAAAATAATTTACCACCTTGGTTTTTGCCAAAAGATGAGTTATAATGCTTTTTTAATGCATTGAATTTTGTTTTTTTTCCTGCATATATTATAAGAAAATCAAACATATATTAAGTTATTTCTTGTTTTGGATTTTTGGTACCTTTTCATTCCCAAAGTAGCACATTATTCCTGACACGAGAGTTCATCAGTCCTCGTATATGCAAACGTTGAGGGTGATCTTAGATTTTAAGATGGGCAGGAAAAAAATATCAAGAATACCTTTGAAAAATATAACTTACTTACTTATGCAACAAACCAGCCTCTGGAATACCAACTTCTGTTTCTAATTCCATAAAGCTCTTTAAAATTCATGCTCTGCCCTCCTTTTTCCCTCTCTGTGAAATGGGAATGAGGCAAGAGAGTTGACTAGTGATTAATTTTCTTAGTTACAAATTTCACTGGGGTCGTTTTTCATGTTCCACTTCTTGATTAAGTAGACCAAATTTTAAACTAATGGCAAAGAGTGTTTGTTTGCTAAAGGTCCTAGATTTTTATTGCTTTAAGAAAGTGTGTTAAAAATGATGAATAAACATGAATGACAATTAGTGAATTCTGCCTTATGTCCTCACATGGAACCAGATGGTCTAGTGATGAATGTAAATAGATAATTTATTTCATTTGGAGATGTTAAAGTTGAATAAAGAATTAGATATTTGTTATTAAAGCGTATTTACCAATGTGCTCTAATTTAATACATTGAAATAAATTCAGGGTGAAATTAAGGAACTAATTATTTTTGTTCAGCTGGGGATAAATCTAAAAGCTTCTTCAGGATTGGCAATCTGTAATTCAGCTATTGTAAACTGAGTGTTTGTAAAATTCACATGTTGAAGCTCTAACCTTCAATGTGATGGCATTTGGAGTGACTTTTGGGAAGTAATTAAATTTAGACGAGGTCAGGAGGGTGGTGCCCTCATGCTGGAATTAGTGTCCTTATAACAAGGGGAGGAGAACAGACCTCTCTCTGTTTCTTCCCTGTGAGGACATAGTGAGAGGTGCGTTCTGCAAGCTAGGAAGAGGGCTCAGGCCAAGGACCCAATCTGCCAGCAACTTCCAGAATTATAAGAAATAAATGTCTGTCATTTAGGTCACCTAGTCTATGATATACATATATTTTTTGAGACAGAGTCTCACTTTGTCACCCTTGGTAGAGTGCCATGGCATCACAGCTCACAGCAACCTCCAGCTCTTGGGCTTAGGTGATTCTCTTGCCTCAGCCTCCCAAGTAGGTGGGACTACAGGCACCTGCCACAACACCCAGCTAAGATATTTTTATAGCAATCTTAGCTGAATGAAATATAGCTATTTATTTATTTATTTTCTTTAAAAAGTTATACTTAGGCTGGGTGTAGTGACTCACACCTGTAATCCTAGCACCCGGGGAGGCTCAAATGGGTGGACTGCTTTGAGTTTAGGAGTTTCAGACCAGCCTGAGCAAGAGTAAGACCCTATCTCTACTAAAAATAGAAAAAATAGTCAGGCATTGTGGTGGGCACCTGTAGTCCCAGCTACTGGGGAGGCTGAGGCAAGAAGATTACTTGAGCCCAAGAGTTTGAGGTTGCGTGAGCTATGATGCCATGGCACTCTACCAAGGGCAACAGAGTGAGACTTTGTCTCAAAAAATAGATAAATAAAAATAAAATAAAAAGTTATACTTATAATAACTATTATTAGCAAATATTTATAAAGAATAATTTGGATTTCTGAAAATTTCTGCATATGAACTAGGGGAAATGGTTCGGCGCCTGTGGCTCAATGGGCTAAGGCGCCAAGCACGTACACCTGAGCTGGCAGGTTTGAATCCAGCCTGGCCCGCCAAACAACAATGGTGGCTGCAACCCAAAAAATGTCCAGGCATTGTGGCGGGCGCCTGTAGTCCCAGCCACTTGAGAGGCAGAGGCAGGAGACTCGCTAGAGCCCAGGAATTAGAGGTTACTGTGAGCTGTGGTGCCATAGCACTCTATCCAAGGTGATAGCTTGAGGCTCTGTCTCAAAAAAAAAAAAACTAGGGGAAAATAGTATACCATTGGTTTTAATAAGATTACTTTAGGCTTTATTAAAAGTCATGGATTAATTTACCACTGAAAAATGACAGGTTTCTGCCCCATTGAACATTGAACAGTACTTCCTGATTTGCATACTCATATTTCAACTTTTGGATTCTTAGTAAATACCTTTTGTATTAGTAGACAGATTTTTACATTCTTCCACAATGAATCATATAATTCCATGCCAATGTATTGGTATAACAAACAAAGAAGGGTTAGCATTGCTTATAAATGATTTTGAAGAAAGCATTTCCCTGAAACCTGTGTGGGAAAATTTCTTGTATAATAGATAGAAAAAAATTTGCATACGAATTATTTAATACAATAAAGATACCTTGGTAACTTTATACAATCACCTTAGCTCTTATTATTGCTTTAATAATAACAAGAGTGCTAGTAAATAAATGATAAAAGAAAGGGTAGAGGTATTGTAAGTTTACCATTTTGTCTCTGGGCAAATCTATGGTCCAGGACATGGCTTCTTTAGAAACAGTTGTTCTCAACTCTCCTAATGCCGTGACCCTTTAATACAGTTCCTCATGTTGTGGTGACCCCTAACCATAAAATTATTTTCATTACTACTTCATAACTGTAACTTTGCTACTGTTATGAATTGTAATGCAAATACCCGATGTGCAGGAGATCCCCAAAGGGGTCGTGACCCACAGGTTGAGAACTGCTGCTCTAAAAGGTATGAGAAACCAATATTACTATCTGAACAATAGTAAAATAATCCTTACCCACAAAATTGGCAAAAATTTGAAAGATACTATTATTAAGGTTTTTCTAAATCTCTTTATCATTTTTCTTAGTTGCAGACAACAGAATCTACTGTAGTTAATTTAAACAAAAATGAGACATTATAAACTATCTGATGCTCAAAAAATTAGGATAGTTGGAGAAACAAGCTGTAAGCTTTGTGTCCCAGAATAATTCTCAGAGCAATGCTTCAGGACTGCCCTTCTGAGGAGCTGTGCCATTTGGGAACACACTATCTCTGCCACCCTCGGCACCACCAGAAAGGACGCCCTGTGTCTATCCACTTCTCTCATATAATTCCTTTCTGACCAGAGTTTCATGTGACTGATCATAATTGGTACTATCCTATTTGCAGAGGAAACTGGGAAATGTAGTTTTTTGGATTCTCCTTTGGCAAGGAAGGATTCAAATGTGTAGAATTTACCAAAACATAGAAAACGTGTCCAGAATTTTCGAGTAGCCTCAACTGACTAATGTCCTCTTCAATAAAAATATTGAATACAGATAGGAGTAGCAAATGGGGAAGGACTTTTGAAAAACAATTTGGTGGTGCCAGTGACGATTTTATTTTATTTATTTTTTTGAAACAGTGTCTTGCTCTGTTGCCTGGACTAGAGTGTAGTGGAATGATCATAGCTTGCTGCACCCTCAAACTCCTGGCCCCAAGCAATCCTTGTGCCTTATACTCCAGAGTAGTTGAGACTATAGGCACATGCCATCACACTTACCTAAGTTTTTGTTTTTTCTTTTTTTTCTTTTTTGGTAGAGACAGGGTCTCATTATTTTGCCCAGGCTGGTCATGAACTCCCAGGCTTAAGTGATCTTCCTACCATAGTCTCTCGAAGTACTAGGATTATAGGCATGAACCACTGTGCCTGGCAGCTAGTGACAATTTTATTTTTTCTCCAATGACAATTTTAAATGGATATTCACTATATTTACCTCCTTAAAATTTATAAATCTGTCCTGCAAAAATAATTTTATATATATACAAAAACCACATGTCTAAAGATGTCTGCGTAAGTAAAATTATCATTCCTGTTTTACTGAGAGAAAAGAAAGGAGTTACATAACTTGCCTACAGTCAGTCACACAGTAGGTATGCAGGAAGGTGATCCTAATTATCCATCAATATGAAAAGGCTCACTATATGATAATGTGGTTTCATATATGTGGTTTCCAACTACAGAACCGAGCTATACTTTAAAAGAATAAGGCAAAATTATTTATGCTGACAGGAATAGGTCTCTAAGACACCATTACATGAAAAAGAAAGTATGTTTACAGCCTTTGTACTAACCTGGATGGAAGTGGAACACATTATTCTTAGTAAAGCATCTCAAGAATGGAGAAGCATGAATCCCATGTACTCTAGTTTGATATGAGGACAATTAATGACAATTATTGACACGGTGGGGGTGA
>CAUYON010139316.1:0-15672 GCA_963573935.1 Arctocebus calabarensis
TGCCAAACAAAAATGACGGCTGCAACCAAAAAATGGCCGGGCGTTGTGGCAGGCGCCTGTAGTCCCAGCTACTTGGGAGGCAGAGGCAGGAGACTCGCTTGAGCCCAGGAATTGGAGGTTGCTGTGAGCTGTGAAGCCACAGCACTGTATCCAGGGTGACAGCTTGAGGCTCTGTCTCAAAAAAAAAAAAAAAAAAAAATTGATGCAGCATTTATTTTGCAGTAAAAATAATCTTTAGGCCAGGCATGGTGGCTCACGCCTATCATCCTAGAACTCTGAGAGGCCAAGGCAAGTAGACTGACTAAGCTCACAGGTTCTAGACCAGCCTAAGGCAGAGCAAGGACCCATCTCTTAAAAAAAAAAAATAGCTGAGTGTTGTGGCAGGCACCTGTAGTTCCAGCTACTTGGGAGGCTGAAGCAAGAGAATTGCTTGAGCCCAAAAGTTTGAGGATGCTGTGAGCTGTGACACCACGGCACTCTACCGAGGGCAACGAAGTAGGACAGTCTCAAAAAAAAAAAAAGAAGAATTATTATTGGCCGGGCATGGCTCTCTCGACACTAATTCTAGCACCCTGGGAACCAACACAAGTGGATTGCTTGAGCTAAGGAGTTCAAGACCAGCCTAAGCAAAAGTGAGATCTTGTCTCTACTTAGAAGAAAAAACTAGCTGGCCATGGTGGCACATGCATGTAGTCCCAGCTGCTGGGAAGGCTGAGGTAAGAAGAATATTGCTTAAACTTAGAAGTGTGAAGTTGCAGTGAGCTACAATGAGGCCACAGTAGTCTACCTACCCAGAGCAAGAGTGAGACTCAGTCTCAAAAAAAAAAAAAAAAAAAAAAAGGGCAGGGCATGGTGGCTCATACCTGTAATCCTAGCACTCTGGTGGGAAGCCTAGGTGGGTAGATTGATTGAGTTCAAGACCAGCCTAAGCAAGAGCAAGACTTGGTCTCTAAAAATAGCTGGGCGTTGTGGTGGGCGCCTATAGTCCCAGCAACTCGGGAAGCTGAGCCCAGGAGTTTGAGGTTGCTGTTAGCTATGACACCATGGCATTCTACTGAAGGCAACAAAGTGAGACTCTGTCTCAAAAGAATAATAATAATCTATTTTTATGCTTTATAATGTAACTTGCTAGATAAAACAAATTCAACATAATGCAGACTAGGTCAAGGCAATTTTACCATTTTAAGTACATAAACATTTCTAAACTCTTTGCTTTATTCCACAGAAAAACTTATTTCACTCTCTGAAGTATCAAACTATGTTTCTTTCTGGGTTTCTGTTAGGGGAAAGAAACCATTAAAATTTTACTCACAGGATTGTACTGAAGAGCAGAGACGTAGGCTTGTACTGCCCCTTCCATGTCACCTGCTGCTACCAAGGCGGCTGCCAGGTTAATATAACCATCGATGAAATCAGGTTTGAGACGCAATGCGTGTCGATAATGTTCAATTGCTTCCTGCAACTGCCCTCTTTCCTTATATACGTTTCCCAAGTTCGAATAGGCTTCTGCCAGAAGGGGGTTTTGTTTAATTGCCAGAGTGCTAAAGTGAGCAGATCTGGAAAAGGCGAAAAGTGTTGATGCATGGGTATGCATGGTACAAAAAAGAAGGTTCGGTCCATATGCAACTCAGTTTCTGAAGTTCCTGTGCTATTGCTAATTATGTAACAATACATTTGTCTTTTAACAATGTATAAAAGGAAAAATTTTGGGAATCAAAAGTTTTTCAAATGTGGAAATATTCCAAATTCCAAATTGGAAAGCTTTTTCTTATGAAATAAGGTTCTTAGTAGAGTAATATTACAAAACTACCACACTGGAAATCATGATTACAGAAAAAGAATGAAAATGCTGTGCGGCGCCTGTGGCTCAGCGGGCAGGGCACCAGCCCCATGTACCAAAGGTGGCAGGTTCAAACCCGGACCCAGCCAAACTCCAACAAAAAAAAATAGCTAGGCATTGTGGTGGGCGCCTGTAGTCCCAGCTACTTGGGAGGCTGAGGCCAGGGAATCACCTAAGCCCAGGTGCTGGAGGTTGCTGTGAGGTGTGTAATGGCACGGCACTCTACCGAGGGCAATAAAGTGAGATTCTTGTCTCTAAAAAAAAGAAAATGAAAATGCTGGGCGGTGCCTGTGGCTCAAAGGAGCAGGGCACCAGCCCCATATGCTGGAGGTGGCAGGGTTAAAACCCAGCCCCAGCCAAAAACTGCAAAATAATAATAATAATAATAAATAAAAATAAAGTTCTATATATTATAAAAAAAAAAAAAAATGAATGAAAATGCTAGCCGGGGGCGGCGCCTGTGGCTCAAAGGAGTAGGGCGCTGGCCCCATATGCCGGAGGTGGCGGGTTCAAACCCAGCCTTGGCCAAAGGAAAAAAAAAAAAGAAAATGCTAGCCGGACAAGGTGGCTTATACCTGTAATCCTAGCACTCTGGGAGGCTGAGGCAGGAGGATATCCTCCTTTGTACACAGGAGTTTGAGACCAGCCTGAGCAAAGGAAGACCCAGTCTCTACTAAAAATAGAAAAATTTGACCCGCCCCACAGCTCAGTGAGTAAGCCGCCAGCCACATACACCGAAGGTGACGGGTTCAAACCCTGCCAGGGCCTGCTAAACAACAATGACAAATGTGACCAAAAAATAGCTGGTCGTTGTGGTGGGCGCCTATAGTCCCACCTACTCAGGAGGCTGAGGCAAGATAATCACTTAAGCCCAAGAGTTTGAGGTTGCTGTGAGTTGTGATGCCATGGCACTCTACCGAGGGGGACATAGTGAGACTGTGTCTCAAGAAAAAAAACAAGAAAGAAAAGAAAAATTAGCAAGGCATTGTAGCAGGCTCGGAATAGTCCCAACTACTCAGGAGGCTAAAACAGGAGAATCACTTGAGCCTAGAGTTTGAGGTTGCTGTGAGATAGGTGGAGGCTATGGCACTCTAGCCCAAACAGAGACCCTGTCTCAGGAAAAAAAATAAAAATGTTATGTACATGAGTCTCATTGTTCATTTGCTGATAAGATTTAATGACATTTTTAAACATCTAAATATGTCAGAATGACAATTTAATAGAAGAACACAAATTCTTCTATTCCTCCTAATTCAACTGATTAGCTAAAAGCAACACATTGTAACAATTTAATGACTGTATTCCCAACTTGAACCACATATGCCTCTCCTACCATAATATAGAACCATCATTTCTAAGCATTTCAGTCCCTCGAGCTAATAGGTCTTAAAAGATGAGACTGGAGGCTCAGATGTACACTAAGCATAATTTGTCACCTGAAAAGAGTCTGGAAAGCAGCAGATGAAAAAAAAAACCTAGGAAAGTTCTCTAGTCATGCTGATAATATAACCACCACCACAAAAAGAGGGACAAAAACTGGCAGCTGGACATGTCACAAGTGGGTAATAGAGCAGATGTGCTTTCATCACTCAATTGAAACCCAGTACTGAAAAAATTTCAAGTTCAAATATTTAAGTATCATTTTTCAAACTCAGCACCCAGAGGTAGCAATCACCAGCAGGCACCCCATCCCACCCCCCCACATCTCCTACCTGTCCAGCCTTCGACACTGGAAGTGTATAGATGAAAGTAATAAAAGCACACCGGTATTGTCTGGCTCTTGTCTCCAGAGCTGCATGCAGTGTCTCTCAGCTGCCTCAAAATCTCCTGCCTGATATTCTCGATGTGCCAACTCAGCTAACCCTTGGAAGGAAAGCATACGTTTCGTTGGTTCTGGAGAATCATCAAAACATTTGAGGGAAGGAGGGGGGAAAACAAAAAGTTAGAAATGCAAACCAAAAAATGTAAAAATATGGTATATTAAACTTAAAGATGAAAATGCTTGAAACTATGTAAAGCACTAGAGTGTTCTGCACATTATTTACATCTCCAAGTTAACATAAGGTGCAGAATTGGCATTTTTAGAATTCACCCATGAACACTTGCTTTTTTCAAACTAGAAAGGAATATTTACTTCCAAATGAGATTACATTTAATGAGCCAAAATATCTTGTACTTTTATCTTTATTTATTTTTTAGAGACAGAGTCTCACTTTATAGCCCTCAGTAGAGTGCAGTGGCGTCACAGCTCACAGCAACCTTCAACTCCTGGGCTTAGGCAATTCTCCTGCCTCAGCCTCCCGAGTAGCTGGGACTACAGGTGCCCGACACAAGGCCCGGCTACTTTTTGTTGCAGTTTGGCCGGGGCAGGGTTTGAACCTGCCACCCTCGGTATATGGGGCCAGCGCCTTACCCACTGAGCCACAGGTGCTGCCCAATATCTTGTACTTTTAAATTATAAATGATAGGTACCACCTAAAGAATTCACTGAATATTATTCCTTATACTTTAACATACAGAAACAAAATATTCAATGTGTGATTTGCAAGGTCACAATGACTTAACAATGTCAGAATAATCTACTGGGAAACTTAATATTTTATCCCATGTTTTAGGTTGGATTTGTGGTAATAATCTAATTAGTCTTTTTTTTTTAATTCCTTTTTTTTTTTTTTTTTTGTATAGACAGTCTAACTTTATCTCCCTTGGTAAAGTGCCGTGGCATCACACAGCTCACAGCAACCTCTAGCTCCTGGGCTTAGGCAATTCTCTTGCCTCTGCCTCCTGAGTAGCTGAAACTACAGGCACCCGCCACAACGCCCAGCTATTTTTTTGTTGCAGTTTGGCAGGGGCCAGGTTTGAAATGCCACCCTCGGTATATGGGGCCAGTGCCCTACTCACTGAGCCACAGCCACTGCCCAACAATCTAATTGTTAACAGTAACAATCTATTTCTTAACCTCAGTGGGGGCACCGTATGTGTTTTGGGGGTTTTTGGTTGTTTTTTGTTTTTTTGCAGTTTTTGGCCGGGGCTGGGTTTGAACCTGCCATCTCTGGTATATGGGGCCAGTGCCTTACTCCTTTGAGCCACTGGCACCACCCACCATATGTGTTTTTTAACTCTTGAAATTATACTGTGTTTATATATTATACAACACTAAAAGGCAACACTAAAAACAAGCCTGGGGGGGGCTAAAAGTCAAGGTGCTATTTTTGAAACAGCTGATAAACAAGATCAATCCAACCGTCCAAAGCCAAGATATTTAAAGGGGTCACCAAACAAAATTTAAATAATGACCCAAGATTATATTGCTCCTCTATCATCCCAAATTCAGAGACCAAATTAACTAAATCCCACCCACGCCGGTTTAGCACTAACATTTTCCAAAGAGCTCTAGCATTAACTAAGGAATAAAGACCATTCCAAACAATCCTACATAAACCAAGCAGTTACTTACAACTTCCATTCTTAAAAAGTATTTTTTTTAAAAGGAGGGGGAGGGGTACTAAAGTATAAAATATTTGATAAAACGCAACAGAATAACTATATAGTTGTAATAGGTGACTTAATTTAGATACATAAAGGGTATGAAGCCTGAAGAAAAAAAAAATCTGCCTAAGTTTTAACTGTAAATACTTGAACAGTGATACATTACTGGGAATTAGACCACAGCACTTTCACTAGGTGGTTGGAACGGGAAACCATGGGCAAATTGCTACTACCAAGGTTACAGTGACAAGCTCAAATTTGAGCCTAGCTCTCCAATCGTTAGGGCTGATGAGTGAAATTCTAGATGCTGGGGAAAGCAAGTAAATCTCCTGACAGAATATACAGCTGACCAGAAACACAAAGAGCTGACGACTTGTACCCAAATCTGGGGGAGGTGATAGCTCTAACAGAAACCAGAAAATTACATTTTAGACAAGTCTCTAGAACTTCCTAGCTCCTTAATTTAAACATATTACTTTGTCACTTTCCATAACCGCTTATCTGTTATTTTAGCACTGTTTTTTTATTAAGTCATAAACACATAGATCATGTATACACTGATGCCTTTATGGGGTACAATGTGCTGATTTTATATACAATTAGGAATGCTTACATCAAACTAGTTAATATAGTCTTCACCTCATTTACTTAATTATCGTGTTAAGACATTTATACTCTATACTTAATAGATTTGCATTTCTAATGACAACTTCCTCAAATGAAATAACATGTAAAAAAGGGCAAGCTATGAGTTGCCCAAGAGTTCGAGGCTGCAGTTAGTTATGATCGCCCCATCGCACTCCAACTGGGCGACAGAATGAGATCCTGTCTCTTAAAAAGAGAAAGAGCAATACTGAATCTGAAATTTTTGAAAATCACGGGAACCGGGGCTGGGGGGGTTGCCAGGGGGAGATGAGCACGGACTAATTACCAACCCCGCTCCCTACAATTGTAAGATAATATTGACGATTCACCTATTACTCAATGCGCAATGTCCAAAAACGGTAACTAAAACCCTTGACACATCTCAACTGAGAAACAACCAAAAAATAACCGCGTGAGAAACCTCAGAACAGCAGTTCTGTTCCCCACCCCCTCCCGCTCCAAATAGCCTCAATATGAAAAGGCAGCTGAAGGACACTCCTACAATTTGGTTGTTTTCTAATTCTTAGTACCAAATGCTCGCGACTGAATTGTCTAAAAGGGCAACCGCCTTGCGCTTGTGCAGCTACACTCCAGTTGCTTTACAAACTCTTCAAGCAGGGATGGAAACTTAAAAAATACACACCCTATGAATAAAGTGATACCGGGCTAAAGAATGGGGATGGAAAACCCAGAAGCGGCGGCGGAGGAATACATCAAGAAAGTAACACAAAGCGAGAATTGGAAGGACAGGGTGGTCAACGCCAAAGCTACAGCACCAGGGTGGTTTCGCCAAAGCTACAGCACCAGGGTGGTTTCTCCCCCCAAGAATAGGAAGTGGACTGTAGGACTGGCAACGTAGCAAAGGAAAGGGTGTGGTTCCCGTGGACAAGGAGAGAGGGAAGAGTGGGAAATCCAGGCTGGAAGGCAGCGGGTGGAACTGGGCGATGGCAAAGAGAATCCCTGGAAATTTCCAATCTAAACCGGGACCTCTCAACTGGGAAAAAAAAAAAAAAGAACCACAAAAGGCGCTGCCCAGCAGGGTGATGCTCAATATCCCCTCTACCCGAGGTTACTTGTAGAGCTTTTGCTAGTCCTTGGGTGATGCAAAGTGAGGGTATGATTACATCGGAATGGCAACCCTCGACCTAGAATAGCAAAGAAGGACCAAATCTGGCTAAGGGGAAGGAGATGGTGGAGGAGAAGGAGGAGGAGGAGGAGCAGGAACAGGAGGAGGAGAGGGGAAAAAGGAGACGCGATAACCAGAATTAAGGGAGAAAACAGTTGCGAAGGAGAGTGAAAGGGCAGGGATTCCAATGCAGTCCATTCCGAGACAGTCTAAGCGCGCACATATGGTAAAGGCGTCCCTAGAAGGCTAGAAACATTTATGGAATACCAGGGGGAAAAAGCAAAAAAAGCGAAGAGCAAGCAAGGAGGAGGAAACGTTCAATGAGCAGACGATAGCAGCAAACCCGCTCAGATGCCAGTAGACCACGAAAGGCTCAGCAATGCCACTGATGCAATGGGGGTGGTTTAACGGAAGAGAGGGAGTGATGAGAAGTAGAGGACGGAGCGAGAGCCCCAAAGCGGTGTCTGCCAAGGTAGAACGGGACACCGGTACCTGTGCTATCGGCCACGTTGCCCACGGAAGACGCCATCTGGAGCTTCTTAAGAGATGGATAAAGGGATGATAGATTGCCGCTGCTGCCACTACCGGCAAGAACGTTTCTGGAGGTAGTAGTACAAGGGCAGCAGGCGTACCAGTGCTTTAGAAGGCTTAAGCAGCAGCAGCAGTTACAGGTGTCGAACCTTAGGAACTCTGGTTGGCCATCTACCTCTCACGGTCTTGAAATGGCGGCGACGGCTCCTAGGCCGAACAACACGAGCCGGAACTACTTTCTGTTACAATCAAGTACCCACGCGGAGGTATCCCGGTAACCAGCGCTACCAACAAAATGACTATGTTATAATCAAAGTCGTAACTCTTACGTAACCTTCCGCGCGAGGCCCATTGCGACAAACACTATTTTGTCAAGAGCGCATGCGAGTAACTCGGTCAACCCAACTCCAGGTTAGGGCATTCTATGTGGCAGGAATGTCCAAGTTTCCTAAGAGTGTAGCGGAAGAGTAGAAAGAAACTCATACTCAGAATGGATACATTTTTGCCAAAGTGGCATAGTCTGTTTGTTACCTAACCAATAATGTAGATTTTAACATAAATGCCTAAGGTGTCTAAAAAAGTTGAATCAACTTTATTCGTACAAAAATAGATACAAGGTTAATAGATTAATTCTGAGCAACTAAAATCAAATGATTGCACTTAAAAGACAGAACTGTTGGCCAAAAAGATGAGGAAGAATATTCTGATTTGAACAAGTGTTAATTCTGACTCAGCCAATGATTCAAGCAAATTTGATGACAAAAGACTGATACTTTCCCAGGGCCAAATGAATACAAACATCTCCAATTTGGGCCGTATGGCCCAAAATTTCAAAATTGTTTCGGTATTCAGTAGAGTTCTGCTCACAGAAATAAGGCAAATGCCCAGTTTGCACTCCAAAGGCAGGCACAAAAATGTTAAAGATAATTCGCGTTCATCAATCCATGACTCTCCTCTGAGTTATGATTTTTTTCGAGACAGAGCCTCAAGCTTCGCCCTGAGTAGTGTGCTGTGACATCACAGCTCACAGCAATCTCCAACTCCTGGGCTTTAGCGATTCTCTTGCCTCAGCCTCCCAAGTAGCTGGGACTACAGGTGCCTGCCACAACGCCCAGCTACATTTTGGTTGTAGTTGTCACGGATGTTTGGCAGGCCCAGGCTGGATTCAAACCCGCCAGCTCCGATGTATGTGGCTGGTGCCCTAGCAGCTTGAGCTGCAGGCGCCAATCATGAATTGTGATTTCATTTCCACCAAATAGCTCTGCAAATTGTCACAACTGGTGATTCCATTAAACTCAACACAGTTCAACAATGATAAAAGAATTCACTTGCCATTTGCCCAAACCACACATCTAGATTGAGTCGTGAATTGTTTCCACTTCCTTGAACAAATCAGTTATGATCCTCCTGCAGTTTCAAGTCCACTGTTCAGACATCTTGTCACACTGGTATTAATTTATACCTCATCTCTTGTTCCAAAAAGGTTTTAAGGTAGCTTGCCACATCAGAAGAAATTATTACAAGCCACTAGAGACTAAAAATTGGATCTCTCAGAACCTTTTAACATTTCAAAAAGACCCTGATCTGCTTGAGGTCAGGAGTCCCAGACCCCATTTCTACAAAAAAAAAAAAAAAAAAAAAAAAAATAGCCAGGTGTGGTGGCAGCCTCTATGCAGTGGTTCTCACCCTTCCTAATGCCACGATGTATTTTCATTGTTAAAAGGGGTGGCTTTGTACACAGGTTGAGAACTGCTGCTCTATAGCCTCAGCTACTTGGGAGGCTAAGGCTGGACGATCCCTTGAGCTCAAGAATTTGAAGTTGCTGTGAGCTGTGATGACACAACTGTACTGGACCCCAACCAACAGAGGGAGAGCCTTTTCTAAAAACAATTAAAAACAGGGCAGCACCTGTGGTTCAGTGAGTCGGGTGCCAGCCCCATATACCACGAGTGACCGGTTCAAACCCAGCCCCTGTCAAACTGCAACAGAAAATAGCCGGGCGTTGTGGCAGGCGCCAGCTACTCAGGAGGCTGAGGCAAGAGAATCACGTAAGCCCAAGAACTGGAGGTTGCTGTGAGCTGTGACACCACAGCCCTCACCACTGAGGGCAACAAAGTGAGACTCTGTCTCTTAAAAAAAAAAAAAAAGTGCTTGCTAAGAAACTGGGTCAGTGAATCTCTTCAAAAAGTTTCCACTACCTAGCATCTTGGTAGGTAAAAACTAAGTCCTTGGGTGGCACCTGTGGCTCAAAGGAGTAGGGCACCAGCCCCATATGCCAGAGGTGGCGGGTTTAGACCCAGCCCCAGCCAAAAACTGCAAAAAGTTCTGCTTTAATTTCTTTGAGACAGGGGACAAACTGTTAATTATGGACCTGAGCACAGAGAATCATAATGCTAATTTTTTCTATCCCATAATCAAGAGTCATATCATTCACTGAATAAGACAAAGTTCACCACACCACAAACTCTCCTGGAAATTGGGCAACAACCTCTTCGTATAATTTGATTTAATTGGTAAAGCCTCCACCCCTCATGTACCCCATCTGTGAATAAACTCAGCTTTTCAACTTTTAGAAAAGACTGCTCAGATTGCAGATGTTTAGGCCTTCCTAATCAGTGAGTGCTAACTAAATAAGTAAAACTCTTCTTATTGTTTAATGCCAGGTCATGCTCCCAGTCAGGCAAGATTCCTTATCTTGAGAGAATAGTCACGGGATATTATAATACATTTTGCTACTATGGAAAGCTAGAAGGTGGGACTCACAATGGCTCAATAAGAAAAAAATCCTGTTGGAGCCTCAAGAACCCAGTCCAGGTACCCTCCAGGAATAGCACCTGGAGGATTTCCTTTGAAGGTCTTATACCTCAGATAGACATACCTTCTTTAGCCAATCAAGTAACATTTACTAGCATCTATCTGTGCAGGGTACACAAAAATCAACAAGACAAATCCTTGCCTTCAAGGAACTTGGAAACTAGTTAAGTAGACTACAAAAAGTCATTAAAGAATAATACAGAAGAGTATTGGGCGGCACCTGTGGCTCAGTGAGTAGGGCCCAGCCCCATATACTGAGGGTGGTGGGTTCAAACCCAGCCCCAGCAGAACTGCAACAAAAAAATTGCCGGGCGTTGTGGCGGGCTCCTGTAGTCCCAGCTACTCAGGAAGCTGAGGCAAGAGAATTGCCTAAGCCCTGGAGCTGGAGGTTGCTTGTGAGCTGTGTGATGCCACGGCACTCTATCAAGGGTGATAAAGTGAGACTCTGTCTCTACAAAAATAAAGAAAGAAAGAAGAGTATTATTTAGGTAATAAAATACATTACTGCCTATGAATATCTGGGGAGGAAACAATCATGTCAGACCTGAGTCGGGTGATGAAGAAGGCTTGATCTGGCATTGAAAGAGGTGCTTTTGTGTGTTTCTTCTCTTTCACACTGATTTCAGGTTACTTTTTATGTGCAACAACTCTAACTTTAGAATTATCTGTAAACGAATCAGCTCCTTCTTCAACCCCAAACTTTGCCACCCAAATAACACTACTAACAGTGTCATTAGTTTTTGTTGCTATTTAACAAATCACCAGGGTGGTGCCCGTAGCTCAGTGGGTAGAGTGTTGGCCACATACACCCAGGCTGGCGGGTTTGAGCTCAGCCTGGGCCAGCTAAACAACAATGACAACTGCAACCAAAAAAATATCTGGGCATTGTGGCAGGCGCCTATAGTCCCAGTTACTTGGGAGGTTGAACAAGAAAATTGCTTAAGCCCAAGAGTTTGAAGTTGCTGTGAGCTGTGACACCACGGCACCCTACCAAGGGCCACAAAATGAGACTGTCTCAAAAAAAAAAAAAAAAAACCAAAAATGTAGCAGCTTAAAACACATTTTTCAGTGGTAGTGCAAGCCCTGGAGGAGGGAGTGGAGCTGGGCGCTGTGACCACTGATGGGTGGCTGTCTTGCCCCTGCCTCGTTGCTGCCACTAAAAAATGGCTCCAAAGAGTAAATGAAGCTGAAAACAATACATAGCTGCAGCATCACAGGCTCTCCAGATGTGTGGTGATAATACCCCAGAGAGAAATTGATCTCCCTGGATTAAGTAACCAATCACAATAAAGGACATTAGTCCTAAAACCTTCCAGAAATCTTTTAACCTGGATAAAAATAAACATAAAACCAATTTCTTGCTAATACACAAATTTGAAAAAGATGATTCCTTATTTAGTAGCTGCTCTGGTAAATATATGACCAGCTGTGATATCAACAGTGAAGATTAATAAGGTGGAAAAATAGATCAAACGGTGAAAGCCTGAGTACATTCAAAGGCAGCTGTCTGCAAAAGAAAAAGTGAGCACATTCTCTGTGAGGTCTGCCAGATAATGACACTTTTTCTTTTCCTCAGCACCAATAGTCTTTAAAGCTATGAGAGCTCAAAGACCAATAAGTTCTACTTCTCTCTGCAAACATAAGTAATGTGCTCCCTTTGGAGTACCTCGGACCTAAAAACTGAGAAGTAGTTCAAAATGGATGTGAGAGTCCAAGCTTTGGTTTATTGTTCTAATCCAGACAAGTACAGCACAGAATGATGTTCGAAAAGATTTTTACAGCCGGGCGCGGTGGCTCATGCCTATAATCCTAGCACTCCGTAAGGCGGAGATAGATGGATCACCTGAGCTCATGAGTTTGAGACCAACCTGAGCAAGAGTGAGACCCTGTCTCTAAAAACAGGCGGGCGTTGTGTTGGGTGCCTGTAGTCCCAGTTACTTGGGAAGTTGAGGCAAGAGGATTACTTGAGCCCAAGAGTTTTAGGTTGCTGTGAACTATGACACTCAAGCACTCTACCGAGACTCTGTCTCAGAAAAAAAAGGGGGGGGCAGCACCTGTGGCTTGGTGAGTAGGGCGCCAGCCCCATATACCCAGGGTGGCAGGTTCAAACCCAGCCCCAGCTGAACTGCAACAAAAAAATAGATGGGCATTGTGGTGGGCGCCTGTAGTCCCAGCTACTCAGGAGGCTGAGGCAGGAGAATTGCCTAAGCCCAAGAGTTTGCTGTGAGCTGTGTGATGCCACGGCACTCTACCGAGGACGACAAAGTAAGACTCTGTCTCTACAAAAAGAAAGAAAAAGAAAATATTTTTTATGGGCAGTGCCTATGGCTCAAGGAGTAGGGCACCAGCACCATACACTGGAGGTGGTGGGTTCAAGCCCAGCCCAAGCCAAAAACTGCAACCAAAAAAAAAAGAAAGAAAGAAAGAAAGAAAATATTTTTACAATCTCTAGCCTGACACCAGGTGTGAAGAACAAAGAAGTTCATTAAAGAGTTCAGTTGTTGGACTTAAGCCTCAAGTGTTCGGTATTTGGTGGAGGTTTTTTGGGTTTTGTGGTTTTTTTGCAGTTTTTGGCAGGAGCTGGGTTTGAACCCACCATCTCCGGCATATGGGGCTGGCAGCCTACTCCTTTGAGCCACAGGTGCCACCTTTTTTTTTTTTTAATGGATACTTTTTTCTTTATTGAGAAACTTAAGACTTGGGTACATCAAATAAAACCAATTTCTCGGGAAAAAAAAATGAAAACCCGCAATAGAAAAAAAAAAAAAAGTTGGCTCGGCGCCTGTGGTTCAACGGGCTAAGGCGCCAGCCACGTACACCTGAGCTGGCGGGTTCGAATCCAGCCCGGGCCCGCCAAACAACAATGACGGCTGCAACCAAAAAATGGCCGGGCATTGTGGCGGGCGCCTGTAGTACCAGCTGCTTGGGAGGCAGAGGCAAGAGACTCACTTGAGCCCAGGAATTGGAGGTTGCTATGAGCTGTGATGCCACAGCACTCTATCCAGGGTGACAGCTTGAGGCTCTGTCTCAAAAAAAAAAAAAAAAAAGTTAACATTGCCTGGGCCATGGTAGAACCCAGAGTATGTATGTGTGTAATTGAAAAACTCTAGGTGCTTCATAATTTGACCTTTAATACAAAATGACCTATTAAATTTGCAATTTGTAGTTCCTGGTGTTGAAGTCCATAGGACAAGCTAGGAAGTCCAAACCTTGAGCTGAACTGAATTCCATGAGGGGATATTTGGCTTTTGAATCAGTTTTTCCTTGTCTAAGAGGTAGCAGCAGCAACAGCGCCCACTTTCTGGGCCGGTCCTTCCTTCCTTCCTTCCTTCCTTCCTTCCTTCCTTCCTTCCTTCCTTCCCTCCTTTCTTTCTTTCCAGTTTTTGCCAGGGCTGGGTTAGAACCTGCCACCTCTGGCATATGGGGCCGGGACCCCACTCCTTTGAGCCACATGCACCGCCTGGCAGCTTCTTCCTTGGCATGATCAGCCTGTAGAACTACTACAGCTTCATCCATCTTGGAGCAGAGAGTCTCAGGGGACTCCAGCATGTGCAGCAGTTCAGAGTTGTCGATTTCCAGCAGCATTCCCATTATCTTTCCAGCCGGCTTTGAATGCATTGTTTGGATGAGTGGGAACAAACATTCTCCCAGCATCTGCTTCTGTTCTTGGGGGGGTGCTGCGGCCAGCATGGAGGCAGTCAGAGGCTCCTGCCCCTGCACATGGACTGCAGGCTGGGGTGCATGCAGAGGCTGTATCCCAGGATGAGGGCTGCAGACACTGGAGGCATATTTGTATGGTGCAACAGCTGGAGGAGCAGCGGCAGCAGCAGCAACAGCAGCATAAGGTGCTAAGTTCTGCACAGGTGTGGGAACGCCCCCAGACTGACAGCTGTCAGTCAGCCCTTGCTGGGCGGTACCAGCCCCACCAAAGTCCATAACCAAGCAGTCTGGGCACTCAGACCCAACTCTCTGAGTGGTAGTAGGGAGGCCATGAGAGGCCGGAGCATTACCAGTTGAAGTCAGATGACAGAAGAGTTGGACAAGGCCCAGACTGGCGTATAGCACTTGGCATTCTTTGGAAGCCTTGAGGTCTTCCACCTTGATGCCAGCATGGATTAGGTCTCATGTGGGCTAACTGGTTAGATGTGTAATATGGTGATCTTCCTTGAGCCCGTGGGACTGCTAGCACAAAGTAGCCACCAGCTGCAGGCTGGAACTGACTTAAGATGACGTTAGCAGGCACTGCTCTCATTCCAACCACCCACTGCATATACTGGTTGGTCAGGTAAGCCTTTCTCCCTTCCTTCCTCTGGGCCAGGGCAACATACAGTGGCTTGGAGCCCACAATACATCCATTCATCTCAGTGACTGCTTTGGTTGCCTCTTCAGGAGATGAAAAGCAGACAAAGCCAAATCCTTTGCTTCTTCCATCTTCCAGCATTACCTTAGCACTGGTGATTGATTCAAAGGAGAAAACTCTTTTCTTAATTTCTCATCATCAATAGTGTCATCCTGGCTCAGCGCCTGCGGCTTAAGGGGCTAAAGTACCAGCCACGTACACCTGAGCTGGCGGGTTCGAATCCAGCCTGGGCCCGCCAAACAACAATGATGGCTGCAACCAAAAAAAAAAAAAAAATGGCCGGGTATTGTGGCCAGGTGTGTAGTCTCAGCTACTTGGGAGGTAGAGGCAAGAGACTCGCTCCAGCCCAGGAATTGGAGGTTGCTGTGAGCTGTGATGCCACAGCACTCTATCCAGGGTGACAGCATGAGGCTCTGTCTCAAAAAAAAAAAAAAGTGTCATCCAAGTTCTTTTTTTTTTTTGAGACAGAGCCTCAGGTTGTCATCCTGGATAGAGTGCTGTGGCATCACAGCTCACAGCAACCTCCAATTTCTGGGCTGGAGCGAGTCTCCTGCCTCTGCCTCCCAAGTAGCTGGGACTACAGGCGCCTGCCACAACGCCCGGACATTTTTTGGTTGCAGCCGTCATTGTTGTTTGGCGGGCTCAGGCTGGATTCGAACCCGCCAGCTCAGGTGTACGTGGCTGGTGCCTTAGCCCTTTGAGCCACAGGCACCGAGCCATCATCCAAGTTTTTTGTTTTTTTTTTTGAGACAGAGCCTCAAGCTGTCACCCTGGATAGAGTGATGTGGCATCACAGCTCACAGCAACTTCCAAGTCCTGACTCAAGTGAGTCTCCTGCCTATGCCTCCCAAGTAACTGGGACTACAG
>CAUYON010139321.1:0-10648 GCA_963573935.1 Arctocebus calabarensis
CTTTCTTTCTTTCTTTCTTTCTTTCTTTCTTTCTTTCTTTCTTTCTTTCTTTCTTTCTTTCTTTCTTTCCTTCCTTCCTTCCTTCCTTCCTTCCTTCCTTCCTTCCTTCCTTCCTTCTTTCTTTCTTTCTTTCTTTCTTTCATTCCTTCATTCTTTCTTTCTTTCTTTTTCTTTCCTTTCTTTATCTCTTTCTCTCCTTCCTTCCTTTCCTTCTTTCTTTCTTTCTTTCCCCTTTTTCCCCTCCTCCCTCTCTCTCTCTCTCTCTCTCTCTCTCTTTCTCTCTCTCTTTCTTTCTTTCATTATTTTTCATGACACATACTCTCACTCTATTGCCCAGTGTCATGGCCTCAGCTTAGCACATAGGAATATCAAACTCTTGGATTGAAGTGATCCCCAGGCTCAGCCTCTGGAGTACCTGGAAGTACAGCAATTGCCACAACACTTGGCTACCTTTCCTATTTTGCTAGAAAATGGGTAGGAGATTGGGCAGAGGGTGTCTTGCTGTTACTCAGTCTTTTCTCCACCACATGAGCTCAGGGAATCATCCCACCTTGGCCTCCCAGAGTGCCCAAATATTCTAGTCATGCATGGCAAAAGTCATTGGTCTCTACTTAAGAAATGACCTTATCTGTGGCTTTGAGGAGTGTCCACTTCTCAGGTCCCTGTGACACATAGGGACTATGTCAGGACTGTTTTGCATATCAATGGTGGCACACATGACCACAATTATGCACGGATCTCTTTTTTGCTTAGCCTGTTTCATTAGTGTCTGTGTACCGAACATATGGCTCAACATAACTCTTCTACTATTATGTGGCCAAGAAGACAAAAGTTTGGACACCCCTGACACCGACATAAGGAATGTTGGAACTTTCCAGATAGGCTGATATTTCCCATGATCATCATAAATAACTGCAGCTATGGCGTACACTACTGGCCACATTGACTAACCAATTGTTGACATAGGAACTTCAGTGAGACATCTACCTTCCCAAACAAACCTACTCTAGATAAAGAAGTAAATCATCATGAAAAGTAGAACACAGAAATGTGTGACATACCTATCAGGGTTGTGAAATTACTGCCTAATCTTTGGGCTTGGGTTCTTGGCCTACAATATTCCATGGCAGCAGTAGGTGTAAATTACGGTCTTCTATTTGTCTACAAATCTGTGACTTGAAAAGGAAAGGAAGGGTTGTTGAATCCCTTGGCCACAGATACAAAGAAACTTTAGGAAGCAGAAAGTGAGTGTGGAGAAAAGAACTACACTATTTTGTAACAGTTTGAACCCAGCAACAAAACTGGACATCCACTACACATGCTTAGGAGGAAGAAGGTTAAGCTTGAAGATGGTAACCCAGGGAATCAACCAATGTGATGTTATCCAAGGTGACCATATAATGACTTCATTGTGCAACTTCCTGGGATCCAGGGTTTTGGTCAAATATACTAAGTGACCTTTTCTGTTCACTTCAGCTGGTGTTCCTCAAGTGTTTGGACCGGGATACTTCTTAGCCCTCCATTTACAGACAGAGAAGTGTTCTCCCATTTATGCCTTATGATTCTATTTATGGTTGAATTTCCTGGCAGTAGGATGACAAAATAGTTGAGATTTTGTACAGCAGTGTGACTCAAGTTACATCTTGAGTAACTGACAGAACTGGATGGAGTCACTTAAATTGGATATGTTTCAAGGGCTTCTTTTAACCCGTACCTCAAAACATCCATTTGAGAGAAGCTTACAAACTTACTATGCCTGGCTACAGCATCAATTTGGTCAAAGCTTCCTAGGTCTTAAGCTATCGACTTTCCTTGCACTGCCAAGGTAATTATGGTCTTTTTAGATGATGAAAATGTTTATTGCTTGGTTTGTTGATTTTCCTGTGCATATATGTGTGTATAGGTATTTTTGAGATATGGTTTTTGTGTATTGCCCAGAATAGTCTTTCATAGCCTCAGACTACATCATAATAACTTCAAACTCCAAGATTCAGGCAATCCTCCTGCCTGAGACTCCCATGCGGCTAGAACTAATGGGGCCTCCTGCAATGCCTAGATATTTTTTTTTTCACTTTTTAACAGAGATAGAGTCTGACACTTGCTCAGTCCATTCTCCACATCCCTTTGTTCAAGTACTCCACTCATCTCAGCCTGCCAGAGGGCGAGGATTATAGGTGCGATCTACAATGTTGGGTCATTTTCTCTTTCCTTGTTTCCCTCCCTTCCTCCCTTTGCCCCTCCCTCACTTTAATCCTTCCTTCTTCCAATTCTGTGCCTCTCATTCACGTGCTATTTCTATTCTTTTCCTTCCTTCATTCCTTTCTTCCCTCTATCTCTCCCTCTTCTACACCTTAAGGGAAACTTCTCTAGTAACAAATAAATAAAGTATACAAGTGATCCCTGAATGTGTAGTCTTGAACTTTATACTTGATATCGGTGAAATGTGGAGTGTGTGAATTATATCTGAATTACGTTGTTATTTTTCAATATATGTGCTGTTACCTATGAGGAAAATAGAGAAAAACCTACCCCAAAACATAAACATGGATGAGCACTATAGCTCACACCTATAATCCCAGAATTTCCAAGGCTGAGGCAGAAAGATCATTGGAAGCTAAGGGGATTCAGAGCAGAATTAGCAACATAGTGAGACCCCACTTGTCTAAGAAATAAGTGGAAAACTTCCCCAGCTATGGTTGCATGGGCCTGTACTCTCAGCTGCTGAGAAGGATAAAGTCAGGAGGTTCATTTGAGGTCAGCAGCTTGCATTGCCTTGAGCTATGATGGTACCACTGTTTTTCTGGGGCAGAAGGGGAAACACAGTTTCATATCTATAAGAGATATAATGAATAGGTGCAGGAAAAGTCTGGTGGCATACAAAATATTTTATATGTGTAATCCAAAAGAGATTTATTACCAGGATTGCCATTCTAGTTCAATATGGGAAAACCAACCAATAGAATACATTACATTAGTAGAATCAATAAGGAAAAACACATCGTCACCTCAACAGGCACAGAAAAGGCTTTAGACAAATGCAACATAAATTGTTGATGAAATCTTTTAAAAATCTTAGATGAGAAGGGAAGGCCTTCAGGACTACTAAAGGATTCACAGATGATTGGATACATATAATGTGCTATAATTTACATGATGGAAAATTTAATTTTTCAACCATCAAAAGGAATAAAGTCCACATTTATGTTACAATAGGAATTAACCTTAAAATCATTATGATAAGGGAACAAGGTCAGTTACAAAAGTACACACAGAGTATGACTGAACTCAGAAGAAAACATCAAGGTCAAATGTCTGCTAGGAGTTGGGGGTAGGTGGAGGAGGGTGGTGGGGAACATGAAAGTGATGGCTGGTAGATATTGACATTCTTTGTGTGGGGGTAGAAGAAAAAGTTCTAAAATTAGATTATGATAATAGCTGTACAATTCTGTGACTATACTAAGAAACACAGAATTGTACACTTTTTAAGGGTGAACTACTTATTTCAATGAAGCTACTTAATAATGTTTTCCAAAATTTGAGGTGCTCAAAAGGCTCATAGCATAAGAAATACCCAGGTTGTGAGATTGCCTGAGACACAGTCAACCCTATCTCTCTGCTCACACACAGGCTACCATGAATTGCCATGGAAGGCACATTGTTCTATCCTACCAATGTTGTCATTTTCTTTTTCATTTAGACAGAGTCTCACTCCTTCCCGCTAGGTAGAGTGCCCAGATGTCATCATAGCTAACTGTAATGTTGAACTCCTGTGCTCAACAGATACTGTTCTCTCAGCCTCCTGAGCTTCTGGGATTACAGGTGACCCCCCCCCCCACAGTGCCCAATTACTATGGTCCACCAGCTTCGGCCATCCAGAGTGTTAGGATTACAGGTGTGAGCCGCCACTCCAGACCTTGAAGTTGGGATATTATTCAAAGTATGGTTTGTAGCCAGCGTTGGTGCTTCATGCCTGTCATCTTGACACTTTGGGAGCCCCAATCAGTTGGATTTTCTGAGCTTCTGAATTGGAAACCAGCCTGAGCATAAGTGTGATCCCAATCTCTGAAGTATAAATAATTGCTGCATGTTGTGCAGGCTCCTGGAGTCCCAGCTGAGGAAATAGGTTCACTTGATGACAGAACATGAAAATTGCTGTGAGCTAGGATACCAGGGAACTATATCAAGGGTAATAAAATGAGACTCTGTGTCAACACATAAATGGAGAAAACCATTGTTAGGGGACTTACTCTCAATTTACCTTTTACCATGGATCTAGTTTTGAAATTTCACCCCTAGATTAGATTTCAACTGGAAGAAATCATTGTCTCATGGGAAAATTGTTTTACTAAAACCTGTATTAGTCAAGCCTTTGGATTTTATGTAATCCTGACCCTCTGCTATCCTAGATTCTTGTAACCACTGAAAACTGCCCCCACAGTGAATTTTTGACCCAAATCAGGCTTTTCATATGCACACTAAAGAATCCAGAGTTGGGTGGGGCCTCTGGCTCAGTGAGAATGGCTCATCCACCATATACTGAGGGTGGAGGATCTTAACCCTGTCCTGGCCAAACTGCAACAAAAAAAGTAGTTGGATACTATTGAGGGTGCCTATAGTCCCAGCTAGTCCAGAGGCCGAGGCAAGAGAATTGCCTAAGCCTAGGAGTTAGAGGTTGCTGTAAGATGTGAAGCCACGGCACATTACTGAGGGCAATTAAGTGAGACTCTGTCTCTAAAAATAAATAAATAAATAAATAATCCAGAGTATACCCTCCAATGCTTCAGATGGGCTCCTTCTATCTGGGCCAATATTCCCTTGCCCCAATCAGTCCCAGGGCAGGAACAAGGCATGTCTGGACAACTCCTACTCATCAGATCAACTGGAAATATCCTAACAAACCAATCCCAAACCTGCTTGCCATGACTCGCTGTTGCTCCCCACAGAGACCACATAAATATACTCCTGTAGTCCCCTTATCCCTCTGCCTACTGACCTGTCCTTGTACTTTGACTCTTGGAAACTGTGCTTAGCAAATTTTCATTCTTTATTTTTCTTTTATTATTTTTCATGAGACACACTCTCACTCTGCTGCTCAGGCTAGAGTGTCAAGGCCTCAACCTAGCAAACAGCAACATCCAACACCAGGAATCCTCTTGCCTCAGCCTATAGAGTAGCTGGAACTACACACAAGGGCCACAATGCTTGGCTACCATTTATATTTTAGTAGAAACCAGGTGGGAGATTAGAGCAGAGAGTGTGCTATTGCTAAGCCTTGTCTCCAACACCTGAGCTCAGGGGATCTCCTGACCTTGGCCTCCCAGATCATCCAAATATTTAGTCATGCGTGGCAAAATTCATAAACTTCCCCTTAAGAAATGACCTTATCGGAGGCTTTGAGGAGTATCCAATCCCCAGGTCCCAGGGAAACATAGGGATTATGTCAGGACTGTTTTACATACTTGTGGTGGCAGATATCATCACAATTACACACTGATCTGCTTTTTCCTTATCAGGTTTCATCAGTGTTTGTGTATTGAATGTGTGGCCGAACATAACTCTTCTACTTCCTACATGGCCAAGAAGACAAAAGTTTGGACACCCCTGGCATGGAGGTCAGGAAAGTTGGAATTTTCCAGATAAGCTGATATTTCCTACGATCATCATAAATAACTGCAGCTATGGACTACACTACTGGACACAGTGCCTAACCAGATTTCGATAGCAGGCCTTCAGTGAGACACCCACCTTCTCAAACAAGTCATTTCTAGAGAAAGAAAAAAATCATTACAAAAAATAGAACTCAGAAATGTGGGACATACCTGTCAGGTCTTTGAAATCACTGTCTGATCTTCGGGCTTGGGTTCTTAGTCTACAGCATCCCAGGTCAGCAGTAGGTGTAAACCACCCACTTCCATTTGTGACTTGAAAAAGAAAGGAAGGGTTGTTGAACTTCTTGGTCACAGATACAAAGAATCTTTATGACTTTGTGGATATGCTCTCTTTCTGTTTATCGAATATAGGCTTCTAAAGCAATAAATTTTCCTCTCAGGACTGCTTTTGCTGTATCCTATAGGATTTGGTAGTTTGTGCCTTTATTGTTGTTATACTCAAGGAAGTTAATACTTTTTTATTTCTTCCTGCATCCAACTGTCATTCAGCATAAGGTTGTTTAACTTCCATGAATTTGTGTGGGGTTGAGCATTTTTGTTGGAGTTGACTTCCACATTTAGTGCCTTGTAGTTTGAAAAGATACAAGGTAGAATTTAAATTCTTTTGATGCTGCTGAGGTTTGTTTTGTGTCCTAGGATATGATCAATTTTGGAGAATGTTCCTTGGGACGATGAGAAGAATATTTTCTGTATCTTTGGGATGGAGTGTTCTATATACATTTATCAAGAATAGTTGTTCTAAAGTCTCATTTAAATGTCTAATATCTTTATTTAATTTCTGTTTAGAGGATCTGTCTGGCTCTGAGAGAGGGATCTTGAAGTCCCCTGTTATTATGGTATTATAGGATATCATATTACTCAGACTAAGCAATGTCTGTTTTAAGAATTTGAGAGCTTTTAAATTGGGTGCAGAAATATTTAAAATTGAAATGTCTTTTTGTAGTATTTTTCCCTTAACCATAATGAAGTGACCATCATTATCTTTTTTGACTTTAGTTGCTTTAAATTCACATGTATCTGAGAATAAGATTGCAACCCCTCTTTACTTCTGATTTCTGTTTGCCTGATAAATTGACTTCCAACCCTTAACTCTGAGTTTTAATTTGTCTTTTGACATGATGCGTGTTTCCTGCAGATAGAAAGCCCTCTATTTGCAAACAATTGAATTGTTTTTAAATTCACTCAGACAATCTATGCCTTTTCAGCGGGGAATTCAAGGCATTGACATTTATTGAGATAATTGATAAGCACGATAATGTTCTATTCATTTTATTTTGTGAAAGTTCATTGATTAGTTTTGTCTTTTGCATCATTGTGTAAACTATATTCTGTCCTATAATTTCTCAGTGTTTACTTTGCTGATGATCCATTGTAATGGTCAGTATGTCGGACAGGTTGAAATACTTCCTGTAAAACTGGAATTTCTTGTAGTAAATTTCCTCAATGTTTGAATATCAATAAAATATTTGATTTCTCAATCAATTTTAAAGCTTAGCTTGTTGGGATATAGAATTATGTGCTGGAAATTGTTCTGTAAAGCAGGTTAAAGATAGGTGACTATTGTCTTCTGGCTTGAAAAGATTCATTAGAGAAGTCTAAGGTCACCCTGATAGATTTTCCCCTGTAGGTGGGCTGGCACTTACTCCTGGCAGCTTGCAAGATCTTTTATTTTGTCTTGACTTTAGATAAAGTCATTAAAAAATATACCATGGAGAAGCTCTATTTAAGTTGAGGTAACCAGGGGACCGATATCCCTCTGAAAAGAGTATGTCAGAATCTTTGGTGATATTTGGTAAATTTTCATTTATAATATTCTCTAGAATGGCTTCCATTCCTCTGGGGCATTCTTCTTCCCCTTCTGGGATACCTATAACTCATATGTTTGAATGCTTCATAGAATTTCATAATTCTGTCAAACTCACAGCCATCTGATGGAATTGGAAAAAGAAGAACAGTCTAAGCCTAAATCCAGCAGAAGAAAGGAAATATCCAAAAGTAAATCAGAGATCAATGAAATTGAGAGAAAAAAAGAATCATTCAGAAAATTAAGGAAGCAAGGAGTTGGTTTTGTGAAAAAAATAAATAAAATAGATAAGCCTTTGGCCATACTAACTAGAAATAAAAAGGTAAATTCTATAGCCTCCTCAATCAGAAATGATAAAAGGGAACTAACAACTGATGCCACAGAAATACAAAACTTTATCCCCAGAAATTTGGCAATGTGATGGAAATGGATCAATATTTAGAATCACACTCTCTCCCCAGACTTAGCCCAGATGAAATAGATCTTCTGAACGGACCAATTTCAAGCACTGAGATCAATGAAGTAATAAAATAATCTCCCTACCAAAAAAATGCCCTGGTCTGGATGGCTTCACATTCGAATTTTATCAACCTTCAAAGAAGAGTTTATTCCTATACTGCAAAAATTATTCCAACAAATTGAGGAAAGAATCTTCCCCAATACATTCTACAAACCAAATATCACCCTGATACCAAAACCAGGTAAAAACCCAACTGAAAAGGATAATTTCAGACCAATTTCACTAATGAATATAGATGCAAAAGTTCTCAACAAAATCTTGGCCAATAGATTACAGATTATCATCAAAAAAGTCATACATCATGTCAAGTAGGTTTCATCCCAAGGATGCAAGACTGATTTAATATGTGTAAGTCCACAAATATTATTCACCCTATCAACAGAAGCAAAACTAAAGACTGTATGATCCTCTCAATAGATGCAGAAAAGGCGTCTGATAAAATCCAGCATCCTTTTCTAATTAGAACACTGAGGAGTATAGGTATAGGAGGCACATTTCTTAAACTGATTGAAGCTATTTATGACAATCCCACAGCTAATATTTTACTGAATGGAGTAAAACTAAAAGCTTTTCCTCATAGAACTGGGTCCAGACAAGGTTGTACTCTGTCACCATTGCTATTCAACATAGTGCTGGAAGTTCTAGCCAATACAATTAGACAAGAAAAGAAAAGGACATCCAAATGGGTGCAGAGGAGGTCAAACTCTCCCTTTTTGCTGATGATATAATCTTATACTTAGAGAACCCAACAGACTCAACCACAAGACTCTTGGAAGTCAGCAAAGAATACAGTAATGTCTCAGCATAAAAAATCAATGTCCACAAGTGAGTTGCCTTTGTATATGTAAACAACAGCCAAGATGAGAGGTTAATTCAGGACACAACTCCCTTCACCATAGCCCCAAAGAAAATGAAATACTTAGGAATATACCTATCAAAAGAGGTTAAAGACCTTTATAAAAAAATTATGAAACTCTAAGAAAGGAAATAGCAGATAACGTTGACAAATGGAAGACCATACCATGCTCATGGCTGGGAAGAATCAACATTGTTAAAATGTCTATACTTTCCAGAGCAATTTCCTGATTCAACACTATCCATATTAAAATACAAACATCCTACTACCAAGACTTGGAAAACATGATTTTGCATTTTGTATGGAATCAGAAAAATACCCGTATAGCTAAGGAAGTTCTTAGTAATACAAACAAAGCCTAGGATATCACCATATCAGAATTTAGGCTGTGTTACAAGGCCATAGTGGTCAAAACAACATGATACTGGCACAAAAATAGAGAAATAGATACTTGAAATCATATAGAAAACCTGGGAATTAAACCAACAACTTATACCCACCTAATCTTTGATAAACCAAATAAGAGCATTCACTGGGGGAACAACCCTATTCAATACATGGTGCTGGGAGTATAGGATATCCACATGTAAAAGACTGAAACGGGATTCGAACCTTTCTCTACTCACAAAAATTGATTCTAGATGGACAAAGAACTTAAATTTAATGCATATAATGATAAAAATCCTGAGAGAAAGAATTGGAAAAACACTGGAAGATATCAGCCTGGGGAAAGACTTTATGAGGAAGACTGCCATGGCAATAGCAACAACAACAGTAATAAACAAATGAGCTTAACTAAACTAAAAAACTTCTCTGCAGCTAAGGAGACAACAACCAAAGCAAATAGACAACCTACCCAAAGGGAAAGGATATTTGCATATTATACAGAACTTCAATTAATCTACAATAAAAAAAAAATCCCATACATCAATTGGGAAGAGAGATGAATAGAATCTTCTCTAAACATGACAGACAGATAGCCAGTAAACACATGAAAAAATGCTCATCATCTCTAATTATTAGATAAATGAAAATTAAAACCACCCTGAGATATCATCTAACTCCAGCGAGAATGGCCTATATTACAACATCTCAAAATTGCAGATGCTGGCATGAATGTGGAGAGAAAGAAACACTTTCACACTGCTGGTGGGACTGCAAATTAATACAACCTTTTTTGGAAGGAAGTATGGAGAAACCTCAAGGAACTCAACCTAGACCTCCCGTTTGATCCTGCAATCCCCTTACTGGACATCTATCCAGAAGAAAAAAAAGAAAAGAAAACAACAACAACAACAAAAAACATTTGGTATAAAGACACTTGTACTAGGTTGTTTATCGTAGCCCAATTTACAATTGCTAAAATGTGGAAACAGCCTAAATTTCCTTCAACCCAGGAATGGATTGGTAAGCTAGGGTATAAGTATACCATGGAATATTACTCAGCCATCAACAAATTAGGATTTTGCATCATTTCTATTCACTTGGATGGAGGTGGAACACATTATTCTTAGTGAAACACCACAGGAATGGTGAAGCATGAGTCCTATGTATTCAACTTTGATGAGGACAATTAATGACAATTAATGACACATTGGGGCATGGGGGAAGGAGAGACCAGACAGAGAAGGAGGGAGGGGGCAAGGGAAAGAAAACCAAAAAAAAAAAAAAAGAAAAGAAAAGAAAATAGTGACTAACTTTCATATAAATTGGATTCAATTTTGACCAAAGTACATTACTTAAACATTAATTTTTTAATTCAACTTGTCAATATGTTGCTTAGGATATTGTATCCTCAT
>CAUYON010139322.1:0-42782 GCA_963573935.1 Arctocebus calabarensis
TCCCGAGACCCTGGGGAGCCCAGCTGCCCGCCCTCCGGGTCTCCCAGCACAGATCCCCCCCCACCCCTCTCCTCACAGTCATCTAGCCCTGTTTCCACACCTATTTACTGAGCTTGCACTTGCGCCAAGCACTGAAGCTAAACTAAGTAAGTCTCTGTTCTATACCCTTAAAAATGGCTAAAATAACAAATTTTGCCACTGTTAAAGGCAAATAAATTGTATTTTTTAAAGACTCAGTTCTTGCCAGGCACATCCTAGCACTTTAGGAAGTTGAGGTAGGAAGAACACTTGAGGGCAAGAATTCAACCTCAGCCTGGACAACACAGCAAGACCTTGTGTCTATTGTGTGTTTGTGTGTAAAATAAAACATAAAATTAAAACCAAGTGTGAAGGTGCACACCTGTAGTCCTAGCTCCCCTGAGGCAGGAACAGCACTTCACCTGGAGTTCAAGGTGACAGTGAGCTGCAATTGCACGCCTGCCTTAAACTCATTTTTGAATTTAACCATAATTTCATCACGTGTACACACCCAACCCCAATAGTCAAATGCTCAGACCAGAAACTGTGGTATTGTCTAAGACTCTCTGATCTCTCACACCCTCTTCTAATTCATCAGGAAGTCTCGTCCCTTCACGCTATGCCCATAATCTCCCCATTTCTCACACCTCCACAGCCACCACCCCAGTCTGAGTCACCACCATCTCCCCCAAAAGACTGCTGCCACATTGGGCAGTCTTGCCCCAGAAGTCTAGTCCCTCCACACAGAGGCCAGAGTTGTTATAAATTTAAGAAGGACGGTGCTGGGCCTCTCTACAAAACCCTCCAGTGGCTCCCCGCTTCACTGGGATAGACCATTTTCCCTCCTGTTAGTCCTTGGCCTTTTCTCCTGTGACTGCCCCTGACTCCTTCTACCCCAGGGGTGAGGGTCTCCTTGCTGCCATAGTTACCATCCAGACCCAGCTGTTCTGCCTCAGGACCTTTGCACTGGCTGGTCCTTCTGCCCAATACACTTTTCCACAGGTATCCCACATGGATAACTTCCCACCTCCCTCCCCTCCTGGCTCCCACAGCATCTTCTCATTAACATTCCAACACCCCCTTACATCCTTACACTGACTATCTTTTATTTGTCTGTACCACACATCACAAAATATTCAAACATATTAGCTGATTTGCTCATGTGTTATATTCATTGTTTATTCTGTCTCTGTCCCCCAAATGGTAACTCCACTGGGGCAGGCATTTTTGCCTGTATTCTAGGCCCCTGGACCAGTGTTTAGCACAGAGCAGGTGCCCAATACATAGCTGTCGAATGAATGAAGTGATGAGAAAGCTAAGTTCACATCCCAAGCAAAGCAACACTCCCAGGTGCCAGCTGCTCTGCTCCTCTGGGAAGGAGGACGTGCGGGACTTTCCCCTAAAATGTCCAACAAAGCCTTCTTAGGTTAGTGCTTCTCCTGTGCCAACACGCATCACTCCAGTACGGCAGGAACTTTTTACCAAGGCAGAGTAAAAGCAAAGCAGCGACCAGTTCAAGGTGGTTCACATTTGGTTGGGACAAGTGCAAATGCCAAGACGTGGCTGAACCCCAAGGTCCTTCAGTCACCAAAAACCGTTTCCTGCCATCCTGCCCACAGGAAAGCACTGCGGTATTGCTGTATTTATGGTCTAGCAGTCCTAGCCATCAGATAATAAACAGTTCTCTTTTCCTTTTCACAGGAGCATGGTCACCTGGTGCCTGTTGGTGCACTGCAGAGTGACTGTGGGGATGGGGAAGTCATGTGACACCATGTGCTAGTCACAAAACAGAGTGGCTCCTCGGCTGCCAACCCCAGTGGCCCGGTCTCCGCTATGACCCCCCTTCTTCTAGTGATTGAGCCCTGCCTCCCATTTCCAGCCACAAGCCCCAGGAACTTTTGAAGTAATGCTGGCAGGAAAGATCTCCTTCCTCACAGCTTTTCAAGCCAGAAGGATAAAAACTAAATAGTCAATTAAAATAAGAATGTACACCAGAGGTGGCTCATGCCTGTAATCCTAGCACTCTGCAAGACTGAGGCAGGTGGATTGCCTGAGCTCACAGTTTCAAGACCGGCCTAAGCAAGAGCAAGACCCCGTCTCTAAAATTAGCCAGGCATTGTGGCAGGCACCTGTAGTCCCAGCGACTGGGAGGCTGAGGATCACTTAAGCCAAGAGTTGGAGGTTGCTGTGAGCTATGATGTCACAGCACTCTATCAAGGGTAACAAAGTGAGACTCTGTCTCAAAAAAAAAAAAAAGTATAGTATAGTAAATATATAAACCAGCAACAGCCATTTGTCATCATTAATGCTGTGCACTGTATATGATTGGTTGGTGAGAGGCAGCCCAGCGGACCTGTTTACACCTGCAGCCCCCAGACACGCGATATCGCAGGCACCACGTCATGCAGCAACAGGCATTCTTGTGATCCATTGGGATTTTATGGGACCACCGTCACCCATCCAGTCTATTGTTGATCAAAATATCATTATGTGGCACATTACTGTATATTTAGTTAGAAGAAAGAACATAAATTCTGGATTCAGAAAAATCCTAGTTCTGAATCTCAGCCTTACCACTTAAACTCTTTTCACCTTTGGAAAGGAAATGGAACTCTTCTTGATACTCCATGGTTACCGTGATAAAAACACCAAGCCAAGCAAGCACCAGCCCATGGAGCCCTGCGGGGCACACGCAGAGTCAGTGACAGTGGCTCGCAGCCATTGACAGCTTCTTGATGTTAAGAAACACAGAAATTAGAATTGATCAGCCAGCAACTCAATGACAAAGCTATGCTCTGTAGGTATTTAAAGTGCGCAGCTAAAAACATATTTTTACCAAAATCACTGAATTTGAAATAAACTTTTAGAACTATTTCCTTATCTTTAAGATAAATAGGATTTTTGCAAATGAATGTGGTAACTTCACAGCAGTTTAACTGATTGTATGTGTGGCCCAATGCTTGGTGTCACCCCAAGGTAATGTTCAAGGAAATAGATAGTACAGGCTTAGTTCATATGCTACAGTCAACAATTGATAGAATTCTCTGAGGCCTAAGGATTTGATGAAATTTTTTAAAATTTTGTTCTGTTTGAAATGCTGCTTCTTTATTTTAGAAACTTCAGGACTATAGGTGCAAAAAGAAAAACACAAGCGATTTTGCTTTTGTTACTTATTTTCATGAACATGTAAGGTAAAAGCTCATTAGCTCCTAGCCCCATTTTGCAGATGCCACACCTGACCACAGTTACCCAGCAATACCGAAAAGAAAGACGATCAGAAGAAGTCATACAAATGTCCATCATTAAAATCTGGTGAAATAAATTACAGTGAACCTACAAAACAAAGCACTGAGAAACAGCACAAGTGACAGTGTGGACCTAATTTTCTCGGCATGGCAGGATCTCTCCAACGCAGGGGACATGGCGGTACCTGTGACACTGGCCCACAGAGGTGGAATTAGAGATTGTTCCTCTGCCCCATGCTCCTACAGACTCCAGGACTTCCTCCCTCCCCACACCCAAACCCCTTTCTTGTTAGTCCTGAATAGAACTTACTGTCCCTGCCAGAGTGTAACCTCCACGAGAGCAGGAAGCTCATCTTTAGCTTAAAGACGACTGTGTCTGACACGTCAATAAGTGACAGTCAATAAAGAATGGTTGCAAGTGGGTAGTCCAGGAATGAGCCTGTTCTAGATGTCTCCTGATTTCTTTTTTCTTTTTTTTTCTTTTGAGACAGAGTCTCACTTTGTCACCCTCGATAATGAGTGCTGTAGCATCATAGCTCACAGCAACCTCCATCCGCCTTGGCCTCCCAGAGTGCTGTGATTACAGGCATGAGCCACCTCGCCTGGCCCTGATTTCTTTTTAAACTTCTGACAGTTTCTTTTTTCATACGACACCAGGACAATATTCTGCTCCAGATGGACATGTTTTGAGCGAGTGAATGGTTTGGCAAGTACAAGCCCCTAAGAGAAGTCATCAGCTGGGGGTGTTTAACCCAGTGGCAAGCACACACGCTCCCCCCCCCCCAGCCCGGCCTGGGGTTCATGTCAATCATCTCCTTAATTCCCACCATTCCTGGAGGGAAGTGCTCCTAGCCCCATTTTGCAGATGCCACACCTGACCCCAGTCACCCAGCTATTAAGAAAAGACACCAAGATTGGAGTTTGTCCTAATTCAAGGTTCATGCTCGGATCACCTGGCCCTCCTCCGGCAGCTGACAGAGTCCTTCTCCCAGGAGCCAGGCGCAGACCTACAGCGGTCAGCCGGGGCACCCCTGGGAGACCATACACTGAGTTCCTGTCCCGAATGTTCATGTTCGTTAGACAGCTACTCTGCTAGGAGGCAGCTCTCCGATGCTGCGGCCCCTGCTCCCTGCACATAGGGCAGAGCTGAGAAGCAGCAGCATGCACCCCGGGCAGCCGGGCCGGGGACAGCAGCTTCTTCAAGCTGTGTGGGGCAGGAAGGAGCCGCTGGCAAACGCCGTCCCTCTCCAGTGGCTCGTTCAGGAGGGAAGCGGCGCTGAGCATTTCCTGCACAGCTTATGTCTCTGGCAGAAGACACGTCCACACAAAGGAGCAGGAGGGCTTACTGTGGGAGAAGACAGGCAGGGTCAGAAGGATGGCGAGGGCGTGGCTGTCCAGAACCCGGCTCCAGGAGACAGCATTACCAGGGGCCTCTGGTTGACAAATACTGTCTGGAATTTCCTCGCTGGTTTTTCACCTCACACCACAATCCCTGATCTCTGTGGTCCAGATGCAAATGCCAATTACCTGAGTCAGGGGCAGGTGACTCCCCAGCGCCCCTTTAAAGCAACTCTGGGATCAAGGCAGTGACTGCGGGGGCAGAGCCATGGCTGGCAGACACCGCTTCTCCGCCGCCCTGCTCTGCTGGTTGCTGGTGACTGCGGCAGAAGGTGAGGGCTTTGCGTTCTTTCCACTGTGGTTTCACTACTTGATAACTTGTATGAAGAGACAAAACCGCCTGCTTGGTTATGCATTCTCATAAATTGGGAATATTTACATCAGCGCGTGTGGCTAAAGAAAGAGACTGGGTTTTCTCATCCACAGACCTTGGTCCCAGTCTCAGCACGAGCTCTGTGGCTCTGGGCACACTTCACCTGAGTACCAGAGTCCCCGCAGACGTGCTGTGACCTTGTTAATAATATTCATCGTGTGGGAGTCAGGAGGACACAGTGAGCTAGCGTGTGTGGGACGAGTCTCCACGCTAAACACGCTGCACAAAGCCTGCTCAGGACTGTGAGGAAGCCCCGGTTCCTGCCTCCATGTCTGGACGGCCACCTCTCCGCAGGCTGGGAGCTGGGTGATCCTCACGTGTGCGTCTCCCTCTGCCGGGAGCTGGGTGATCCCCACGTGTGCGTCTCCCCCAGCAGGTCGGGAGCTCGGTGATCCGCACGTGTGCATCCACCTCTCCGCAGGCCGGGAGCTGGGTGATCCGCACGTGTGTGTCTCCCTCTGCCGGGAGCTCGGTGATCCCCACGTGTGCGTCTCCCCCAGCAGGTCGGGAGCTCGGTGATCCCCACGTGTGCGTCTCCCCCAGCAGGCTGGGAGCTCGGTGATCCCCACGTGTGCGTCTCCCCCAGCAGGCTGGGAGCTCGGTGATCCACACGTGTGCGTCCACCGTGTGCGTCTCCCCACCCCCCCCACCCCCGCAGGCCAGGAGCTCGGTGATCGCAGGTGTGCGTCTCCCTCTGCCGGGAGCTCGGTGATCGGCACGTGCGTCCACCTCTCCGCAGGGGTGATCGCACGGGTGCGTCTCCCTCCGCAGGCCGGGAGCTGGGTGATCAGCACGTGTGCGTCTCCCTCCGCAGGCCGGGAGCTGGGTGATCAGCACGTGTGCGTCTCCCTCCGCAGGCCGGGAGCTCCGTGATGGCACGTGTGCGTCTCCCTCCGCAGGCCGGGAGCTCGGTGATCGCACGTGTGCGTCTCCCTCTGCCAGGAGCTCGGTGATCGGCACGTGCGTCCACCTCTCCGCAGGCCTGGAGCTCGGTGATCGCACGTGTGCGTCTCCCTCTGCCGGGAGCTCGGTGATCGGCACGTGCGTCCACCTCTCCGCAGGCCTGGAGCTCGGTGATCTGCACGTGCGTCCACCTCTCCGCAGGCCTGGAGCTCCGTGATCGCACGTGTGCGTCTCCCTGCTCTCCTTGCTTTCAGGAGGCAGCAAGCCGCGTCTCGGCGCTGGGGGCGAGCACAGCCTTCTTTCTCTAGGATTCCATCAGACCGTTTCCCCGCTGCTCCTGTTCTCTTTCCTTCACCCACTACGGAATGTTCAAATGGCCTGAGCCTGGTTTGCAAACCCTGGGGAAAGGAAAGGAAAGATAGGGTGGCATAGGAGGACAGAGGGGAAGGGGACATTCTTTCCACGGTTCACCTTCGCTCCCAACTGGACTTTGTTCGGCGAGGACAGAAGCAGAGGCCACAGAGCCCTTCACCTTCCCACGTGCCCTGAGGCTGCAGCGGCTCAACCAGACTGTACCCGTCCCCCAACACTTCCCTGCCCTGGCTCCCCAAAGCTCCCCCAGACTGGACAGGGCCGGGGGGGAGAGCAGATCTGGTGCACCCAGACAGCCTCCCCACAGGCTCCAGCAACCACACGCTGGAGGGCAGAGATCTCAGATGACTCCTCCCCCCAAAACCCAAAACGAAGCCCCCAACTGGCCTGCTACAAGGGACATCTGAAAAGGCCCCGTAAAACTGAACTGGCCACCTGCCACCTGCTTTCCAGAACTCGAACCCCCCTTCAGAGCCTTGTAAATACGTAGCCATCCAAGTTATAATGAGATTAGAGATTTCCCTTATTCACATCCCAAAGACACTGACTGAAACATGAGATTGGATTCTGAACTGGGCTCACTCTTCCCCTCAACGCCCCGAAGTCTTTCAAATGCAGCTTCTTTCCAGCCCAGCGGCCTACATGCCACCTGGGGGCTGGTGGGCCCACATCCCGGTCTGCCAGGCCAGGTGGCGGTGGCTCCAGACTCGCCCTGTCCTCCCTCTTCCCACTTCCACTCGTGTCTGTTGCGATGCTGCGCCCAGGCACGTTGAAAGGCTTGGTGCTACCTCCTTCCAAAGCCTTTCTTAAGATGCACGATTTTAAAGCTGCCGTCCGTCTTTCTGACACCCTCAGACTCTCATAGCGATTTCCACTTCGACCACGGCAGGCTGTGCTGCGTGGTGCTGTGCTCTGCCGCAGACGTGGGTGTGTGTGTGGCCCCGTCCACGCCCCAGGCAGGCTTCCTCCTCTCACCTCCGCCCTCCACCCCACCTGACCTAGTGACCTGTGCATTGTTGAGACTTGATTTTTACAGCAAAGAAATGAAACAGCCCTGTATGCCACCTGGTAGACTCCAAATTTTTTATCTGGAAATTAGAGATTTGACCACTCTGTAAGTCTGCAAGATGGATTGAGTTGCAGCTCTTGTGAGCAAAGCAGTCACAGCACTTGTATGTCTTTCTGCTTCAACTCTGAGAGCACCTAAGAAAATTTCTAAGTGTCCATGTACCATGCAAGGGAAGAACCGCATATTTAAATATCAGGTATAAAGCTTGCTTCTCTTAAAATCAGTATATTCTCTACAAGCCTGCTGTTGTCTGACCAAATAACCACACTGTACAGGTAATTATAAAAAAAAAAAGGTCTTTCATCATTACCTTTTTTTTAAAGTGCTTATCTTTAAAGCAGTTGTTGGTATGCCCCTAACTTCATGTCTAGACTATAATAAACCCATTTAAAATTGATATCCAAATTCCAAGCAATATTTTGACTGTTTTTTTCTATTATAGTCTAGCTTTAAATGTAAATTATTTATCGCAAATTTTCTGGGACTAGAATTAAACCCTCACTGAGCTCCACAAAAATATTCAACATCTGCCTGACCATTCATTCAATTTACCAGGTATTTACAGAGCACTGGTGTCAGCCAGGGGTTCTTCTAGGTGCTGGGGACCAGGCAGTAATGGACTGATTCAGCTAAATTATTTGTCTTTTGTAAATCTCCTGTTGAAATTTGACGCCAGTTTTGATGGTAGGGCCTAAACAGAGGTGATTGGGTCATGGGAGTGGATTCCTCATGAATGGCGTGTTGACATTCTTGTTTTGAGAGATCTGACCATTATTATTTATTCTGAATTAAAAACATACGATTAAGTTGTACTGCTCATGTTTGTAAGGTAAACTCCAAGTTGTTGCTATGTCCCTCACCCAGTAACTGTTCCATATATCCGTACATCGTGCCCGTTCTGTGGGAACTTACTGAGACCCCCCCCCTTCTTGAATTTGAGTTTTTCTGCTCTTGTGGGCCTGCCAACTGCCCGTCAACCCATGAATGGATTAATAAACTGTGATGTCTATACACCATGAAATACTATTCAGCCATAAAAAGATGGGGACTTTGTATCTGTTGTAATAACCTGGAAGGATTTGGAGAACATTCTCCTAAGTAAAGTATCACAAGAATGGAAAAGCAAGTATCCCATGTAGTCAACATGAAGTTGAAACTAGCAGGTCAACACCTCCAGGCCACGTGAGAAAGCAGGTTACTGGGAAGAGCCCAGCACCCCCCTCCAATCACTGCTGCTCCTCTGCCAGGGGACACAGGCTTCCTTTCTCCTGCCACCTTGAATGGAAGCCTCTCACCAAAAGCTGATGCCGGCACACTGCTCCTTGGACAGCCCTCTTTTCTTTGTAAATTATGCAACCTCAGGTATTCTTTATAGTAACAGAAACAAAGATATCAACCAAGTCTCCAGTCCTATTATTATGGCAACTGTATCCTTTAGTAGCTTCCTTAGTGCACAAATTTTATGTGTAAATGTAACCAGGTGGGTTAATAACAGCAGCTAACACTTACCGAATGCATATTGTATGCCAGGCAATAGTCTGAGCACTTTACAGATGTCATTTCAGCTGACACTTGCAACAAGGTGATGAAATTGGTGGTGTCATTTTCTCCATCTTTCAATTAAGGAAAAGGAGACTCAGAGAGGTCAAGGGCTCCATCTGCGCTCACATGGTTCCTGGGCGGCAGAGCTTGGAGAGCCATAGAACCTATCCTTCCAGACACTGCTGTTCTGCCTCTCAAGCTGCTTTTAATCTGCACTTAAATATTTGACCTATTTGGTCCTATTATTAAGTTTGCAGAAGAGCTCTGCTCTCTGACATTCAGTGCCTCTGGTAACTGTCAGCAGAAATACTTCTTATTCATTATTACACTGCCCCTGAGAAGAGCGAACTTGGTGACTTTTGCAAATGTAGAAACTGAGATTTCTCTCAGTCAGCTCAGCTCTGCTGCAGGCTCTGCGCTGGGGAGGAGGAGAAAGCAGATGACATGGTGGTCACGTGGCTGTATCAGAGGTTCAGGAATCCGGCCCCTGGATAAGCGCATGACCAATGAGCATTAGGAAAGGGGCCTCGCGGGTACCATGGAAACTCATTGCAAAGGGCCCTACCACAGTCTCTGAGTAGGGAAGGCATCCCTCCAAAATAAGACTTGAAATCTAGATAGGAGTCAGCTAAACAAAAAGGGCGGGAAATAGCGCTCTGGGCATCTGTGGCCTCCTCTCTCAGCTCAGGACCTTTAAAGTAGCTGTTGGAAAGTGGAACAAGCAGAGACAGATTCCAGTGGATTAAATGCTGTGCGCTTTGGGGGGGGGAGTGTCTGTAAGTGTGGATTGTAGACTTTAAAGACAGAAAATAGACACCAAAGAAGTTCACAGCAGATCGCTTCAGTTTCTCTCTGAAATTTGAAGCTAAAATCTACTTAGAAAGGTAGAAAGAATTTCAAAGATTTCTTCAAAGGAATGAAGAACAAGGAGACTTTTTCAGGGGCTTTGAGGAGAAAGCCAGGTTTAGAAGGCAGCGGGAGGCTCGGTGCCTGTAGCTCAACGGGCTAAGGTGCCAGCCATGTACACCTGAGCTGAGGGGTTCGAATCCAACCTGGGCCCGCCAAACAACAATGACGGCTGCAACCAAAAAAAATGGCCGGGCATTGTGGCGGGCACCTGTGGTCCCAGCTACTTGGGCGGCGGAGGCAGGAGATTTGCTTGAGCCCAAGAATTGGAGGTTGCTGTGAGCTGTGATGCCACAGCACTCTATCCAGGGTGACAGCTTGAGGCTCTGTCTCAAAAAAAAAAAAAAAGAAGGCAGTGGGAAGAGAGAAGAACAAGGATAAACAAACACAGAACTGACAGCAGTGTTTAGTCAGCCAGATTCAGAGACCGCAAATGGCATCAAGCTACTTACTTAGGCGTGGGCCTTACTTAACTATGAGATGGGCTTGTTTCTTCTTTTTTAAATTTTTACTGTATAACTTTGTAAGACGTGACAGGTATCCAAATCAGTCGTTAAGGCATCCACATTTTAGGACACTTGCGCCAGCCAACCAGTTTCCTGATGCAATCAGCATGTGTCTAGTTTGCTGGAAGAATGTAGTTTTGTGTGTACAGCAAGCTTGTACCTTGATCTTGAGCCCTGAGGAATTCCAGGAAGAGAGCGCTGGACAGCTCTGCACATTCCAGAGCCACAGAAACCTTGCCTGGCAGAAGAGGCTCAGGTTTGAAGAAATAAGACAGACACAGGGCTGGGCGGCCGGCTCGTTCATGTGGAGTGCTCAAGGCTGATCTGACAGGAAAGTGTCAAGATGGGGCTTAAGAATGAGGCCACCTTCTTCCCTGGAAACTGGATTCTATAACTTTTCTTGTTACAACGGTTCAGAACTTTTCAGAAAAAAAAAAGTAACGTGGGATTAAATCATCTCCTGTAGTTGAAAGTGCCTTAACCTAGTTTCAATCGTAGGATTTCCATACTCAGTAGCCTGGGTGAGTGTGGTGGAAGAAAGGGTTGGTATTTTACTCAGAAAACAAAATCCATTCATGCAAACTTTAAAAAAGAGGAGAGCGGGGCCAGGTATGGTGGCTCATGCCTGTAATCCCAGCACTCTGGGAGGCCAAGGCAGGTGGATTGCTTGAGCTCTGGAGTTTGAGACCAGCCTGAGCCAGAGTTAGACCTCGTCTCTAAACATAGCCAGGCATTGTGGCCAGTGCCTGTAGTCCCAGCTACTCGGGAAACTGAGACAATAGAATCATTTAAGCCAAAGAGCTTCAGGTTGCTGTGCTATCACTCCACAATACTTTACCCAGGGTGACTGAGTGATACTCTGTCTAAAAAAAAAAGTAGAGCTGGAGGTGTGAACATGTGTGACTGTTATAAAGCTCTCTCAGAATCTTCTGTACAGCTGGCTCTCAAAAGGACCAGCCCTGGAAAGTCAAGAACAGAGGCTACTCCCATTACCGCTCTGTTTCCCCTGGTCTTCTCTCTCTTGCTCACCTTCCTTATTTTACTACTTCTATGTGCAGATTTGGCTTCACTTCGCTGCTGTCTCAACAATGAACTAACCAAACTTGACACTCCCACCCCTGCTGCACACCTTTTACTAACACTGTCCCCTGACTGTATCTCTTACTTATAATTCCCAAAGGAGAATCTGATTGGCCATTGACCAGCCAATGAAAGCGTTGAGCATCTGCCTGTCAGCCATCCAATCAGCCACAGCCAGAAGGTGTGTAAGGTTTCAGGGGAAAATAGAGTATCCAGAAGGCACTATGGACACAGGCAGGTAAGAGGCACATCCAACAGCCAAGAACCCTGAATTCAACTGTCCTAAAGGACAGGGGAATTGAGTTCTTTTTAAGTGTGTCTGTACTCTAAATTTCCTGTGGGAAGTTCATTTTTCCATCAATCATTCTTGGCAGCCCTTTCTAGGCCTTATTGGTAAGCCTTTAGGTGAGGGAGGGAACAATTTCTAAAGGAAAGTTTGCTAAGCCAATGTAATTGGGGGTACAGTCAAGGGAAGACCTTGACACTTGATCTTGATACAAATTTCTTCTCAAAACAAAAAATTGCATCCTCAGCACTCTTTTCCCCAGGGCATGTAGACACCCCATCCTTCCCCTCTGGGAAACTATTTCACTGCTTGGGCAGTGGAAGCAGAACTTTTGAATTAATTGTTTTGGAAAATGAGTTATTTTTATCTTTTTCTTAATATTAATCAAGTTATTGTTTCACTGAATTTTCTTTATTTAGGTATAACTTACACACAATAAACCCACAAATCTCAAAGGTACAGTTTGATCACATTTTACATATACACATATGTGTGTATATAAACATATGTATATGTGTTCATATATAAATGTATGTCTGTGACGTATTTGTGAGTGTAAAGAGAGATACACAGAAATCCATACAACCATATCTATGCAACAACCATCTAGATCAAGACAGAGAACATTTCTAAAACATTCCCTGGTTGCTCTTTCCACCAAATAACACCTACTCTATCCCTAAGTTGACTATGTTTAACCACAGTTTAGTTTCATTCTTGAACTTGACACAATTGGAATTCTACAGTACGTACTCTTTGTGTCTCACTCCTTTTGCTCAGCATAACATCCGCGGGGTTCATCCATGTTGTGGGTATTAATAGCTCTTTCTTTGTACTACTGGGTATTTCATGATACGAGTTTATACAGTTTGTTTATCACTATTGTAATCACCTACCAATGGACACATGGGTTGTTTCCAAGTTTATGCCATTAAGAAGAAGGCTGCTGTGAGCATCCTTGAATTTCTTGTTGACATAAACATTCATTTCTCTTGGGTACATTCCCCCAAGTGGAAATGCTGGCCTAGAGAGTATGTCTGTGTTTCACTGAATTGAACTTTAGCAATTGATTCCAACATGCTTTGAGGCTTCTCTCATTCTCTCTTCCCAGTTTTCCCCCGACACCAGTAGGGAAATAACTGTGTCCACCATTTAGGGGAGCATCTATCCCTGTCTGCTTCTGTTACCAGGCCTGGCTGCTGACTTGCATTTTCCTCCCCACAGGACAACAGGTGCTCACCCCTGCCCCTCCCGGAGGCCCACAACATAACACGGACACTACAGACTGCCAGATCTTTACACTCACGCCTCCACCCATCACGAGGAGCCCAGTAACAAGCGTCCAGCCCCTCACAAGGACACCCAAGTGTCCCTTCCATTTTTTTCCACAAGGACCCAGAGTCTACCTTGGGTTTCCAAACAGACCTTTCTTTCCTCCAAAATGCAATCACCGTTTTCAGTTCCGGCCATTTTTTTGGCGGCGCCATCGCCTTCCTCCAGGTAGATTTTTCCACGGAAGAAAATTCCAAAGAGGAAGCTCATCTGAGGAGAGCTGAGAGGAAAAAGAAGCCCAACCGCACTGAAGCAAAAGAGAACAATCTCTCAGAGAAGGCAAGAAAAAGATGTATTTTCTCTTTCTAAAGAGAAATTAAAACTATTTTAAAAATTTGAAGATTACGTATCATAAACACCACTGGTTAGAAATTATTCTTCTTGTCAGCAGTGAAGATGCTGAATTATAGACTATTTATGAATAAAAAATAGTCCAGTAACTATGTTATTCTTGTCCTCAACTTTTCATGGTCACAAGATATTTATGCAAATAAAATCTTTAAATGGGTGGTTCCAATAATTCCTTTCCATATTGAAATGCCAGAAATATCAACTTCCTTGTCTCAATTAAAAAGCATTTAAATAAAATGAGATAATTATAAAGCAAATGAAGACACTGATGACATGCTTTTTTTTTTTTTTTTTAAGACGGACTCTCACTCTATCACCCTGGGTAGAGTGTGGTGGCATCATCATAGCTCTCAGCAACCTCAAGCTCCTGGATTCAAGTAATTCTCCTGCCTCAGCCTCCCCTGTAGCTGGGACTACAGGCACCTGCCACAGTGTCTGGCTAGTTTTTCTATTTAGCAGAGACTAGGTCTCACTTTAGCTCATGGTGGTTTCAAACTCCTGAGCCCAAGCCACCACCTGCCCCAGACTCTCAGAGTACTATACCGGGATTACAGGTGTGAGCCACCATGCCCGGCCCATGACATGCTTTTTTAACACTCATCAGAAAACCTACAGAGCAGGTACCTTTACAAAGTAAACTTTTTTTTGCAGTTTTTGGCCAAGGCTGGGTTTGAACCCATCACCTCTGGTATATGGGGCTGGCGCCCTACTCCTCTGAGCCACAGGCACCACCCTACAAAGTGAACTTTTAAAAATATTATAAAGCTTATTTATGTATTTAACTTCATTCACTCTTTTCATGGTTTTTGTTTCTAGTCCTTATCTTAAACATTGTTATTGTTATTAAATTTTAAGCTTTTTAAATTCTGTGAAGGCAAAAAGTGGAAACCTAATAAACACATGTATATGTAAAAATTAAAAAAAATTTAAATATTATAAAGCTTAAAGCAAAAAAAGTTATGGGAGTGGCACCTGTGGCTCAGTGGGTAGGGTGCTGGCCCTATATACCAAGGGTGGTGGGTTCAAGCCCAGCCCCCGCCAAACTGCAACCAAAAAATAGCTGGGCATTGTGGTGGGCACCGGTAGTCCCAGCTACTTGGGAGGCTGAGGCAAAAGAATCGCCTAAGCCCAGGAACTGGAGGTTGCTATGAGCTGTGTGACGCCATGGCACGGTACTGAGGGCGATAAAGTGAGACTCTTGTCTCTACCAAAAAAAAAGTTATGGGAAGTTTGGGAGTAGATAATACTTTAAAGATATAAACTGAATTATTTAATGTATTTTTTAACTTTAGTATCTAATTGACTTTAAGGTTAACTTTTTAGACAACCAGCACAAATGAGATTAAGTATTAATATCACGATTTCTGCTATTGTCATATAGATATTGGCTAAAATGATATACTTCCCCTTAACGAGGTTGTAGGTGTAAAGGTCTGATTAAAAGGTTACATGGATGTTCTGGTAATTCTGGAACTTTACAGACATGAGTTTACTGAACTTTGGGAACCTTGTATTCTTGTGTGCAATATGAGAAACAAATCTCACAGATTGCATTCACGGGTTAGTTGTTGGGACACTCCGTACAATTCTGCCTCCTGTTTACGGCACTCATCTTGCAGGTCACTTGCAGGAACTTCGGATTTGCACACAGGTCAGTGGCTTGCACCTGTCCTTCTCGAGACACGTGTAAAAAGCTGCTGCTACTACAAAGAAAGAAACAATAATAACTCAGAAACAAGAGGACTCTGGGGGTGGTTGCCTGGGAAAGGGAAGGATAAAATCACCATACTGCACTTCCTTGCTGTATTAAATAAAAAAGGGAAAAAAATATTAATATTTCTTTATTTACTTCATAGCAAATATTCACTATCAGAACAGATATTCGTTTCAAATTTATAGGTTTAAATAAAAACCTTTTTGAAATTTTCATCAACAAACTATATTTTAGGCCAGGTGCAGTGGCTCATGCTTGTCATCCGAGCACTTTAGGAGGACAGCTTGAGGCCAAGAGTTTGAGACCAACCAGGCTGAACAAGAGCAAGACCCTGTCTCTGCAAAATATAGAAAAATTAGCTGGACATGGGGGTATAGGCCTGTAGTCCCAGCTGCTCCAGAGGCTGAGGCAGGGGTATCAGTTGAGCCCAGAAGTTTGAGGCTGCAGTGAGCTATGATAATTAATGCCACTGCACTCTAGACCCTATCTCAAATTTAAAAAAAAAGAGAAAGAGAAAAACTATATTTTGAAATAAATCATACCTGTAAGTACATACCAGAAAAGGACCAACTCTGGGCAAACCTGAAGACAGATAAATGTGTGTATTTGAGCCTCTCTTTCATTCCGGACCCTCCTCCTTCGCTCCCCGTGCTCACCTGGGTGTTCTACCCGACTGCCCAACACGGACCTGGCTTTGACTGCGCTTTCCCTCCGAAATATTTGAACTTTTGTAATGCAAAACTTAACAGTTCTGAAATGTGGGTCCTTGAGGCCTTGCTGGGCGGTAGGTGAACCTCAAGTAAAGGAAGGCACGTGACTGACAGAGCCGAAGGCTCAGCGCTGGGCGCTGCACCTGCTGTGCCGGCCGCTCCCTCCGCGAGTCTCCCAGGAAGGGTCTTTTCAAAATAAGTCAGGCGACCTCGCACCACCCCTGGAACACGGCCTGCTCGAGAAGCAGCCCCCACCTACGAGCAAAAGTCCACATCTTTCTTAAAAAAAAAAAAATTGCCTCGTTCCTTTAGATTGATCCATTTTTCCTTTTAAATCCAGAGCTTCCTAGCAGGTTCGCTGAGTTAGGAGGAGTGTTCAGTCACTAGTACCTCAAAGCTCCCTTGTACTTGGGAGTGGGACTAGCTGCTCTTGAAGCGGCAGGAGGGACAAGAGTGACTTTATTTTAAATGCCAATCCGCCCGACTCTCTCCAAGTCCCAAAGTGTCTGCCAGGGTGAAGAACTACTCTTCAGGTAGAAAAACCTGCTCCACAACCCCCAGGGCGGGTGCCGGCGACAGCGCGTTCTCTGCCACCTCCGCCTTCCTTGGCTCCCGAGCGCGTCACTCCTCCCGGGCGCGCCGGGGCTGCGGGCTGCGGGGCCGGGGCCTGGGGCCTCGCACCTGCCGGAGGCCGCGCTTCCGTCCTCAACTCCCTGACAGATCACGGGCCTGTCTGCCTCACTGTCGGGGTCCCCGCTCCCCACCACCGGGGGCCGGTTTGGCGCATATGGTCCTTCCGTGGGAGTCGAGGGGACCTGGGAGCTAGATGCCTGCCCACCACCACGTGGGGACAGGGACCTCCCCAAACACCGGAGCGTCGGGAATGCTTGTTCTGCCGTGTGACTCACCGTGATCGGGACAGTCCCGGTCGCCGTCGTTAGGGCTGCGCAGGGGGCCGTGGCCGCACAGGTAACTGCTGAGGTGATGCAGGAAAGTTGGGGGAAGAATTATAAATAAAAGGGGATATGAGAACTTCCATGTCTGTGGGACTGTCCGGTTTGGCAGGTAAGTTCGTTTTGTTTAATTGTTATTTTAAATTCCAGGGACTCAAGAAAGGAGGATAAATTTGCAAATTCGTTGGGATCCTTTGCTGGCACTTTGTGCAGATGGGAGGAAGTTGCGAGGTGCAGGCTGTTTTTGCCAAAGCAGACTGGGATGCAAACCCCGAGCCCTCCCGGGAACCAGCCAGGGGGTTAGCCGAGGGCGTGGACGCTCTCTGTGGAGGAGTGGGGGGGGAGGATAATGATCTTCCCTGCTGACAGCAAGACCCCAGCTCATGCAGCCCTTGACAGGTTTATTGGACGTAACAAAAAGTTGTCAAGAGCTCCGAGCCACGTGGATGGCGTGGCTGTTGGACACCAGTGGGACGGCTTTTCCATAGCAGGGAGTAAAGCTGAAGAAACGAGTCGTATAAGCACCATCCTTCTTTGAACTGTTAGGGCAGTCATAGCCCTGTAGACTGGTCACAATAGCCGTGAGAGAGGGTTGACAAAGAAGGAGGCTTCCCTGGACAACGCTCGCTGTGGCAGTCTTTGAAAGAAGGACAGAGGACTTCAAGGGAGTTGGGCATGTGCCCGACTATCTGTGCCTGACAGTTAGAAGGACCAGATCAGGCTGTTTGCATGGTGAGGTAAAAAGCAAGTTGTTACAAAGTGCTCCGTTGGGGTGGGGCGTGGCCCTGTCATTCTGGTCCTGGGCCTCTGGTGGGAGACAGAGATGCCAACTCAGACAGAAAAGGGAAGGGACAAGGTCCAGCTGTCAATAAAGAGAAATGGAAAGGAGAGACTGAGTTTGCCAGACCAGAAGGAAGGGAAGGTCAAAGGGCCAGTTAGGGCTACGAGCAAATAAATGTGGTGCGATCTGATTTCAGCAGGCATGGACAAAGAGAGAATAAATCTACACCCCAACGCAGGACTGTTGAGCCACTGAGAAAGCCTGACCCACAATCAACAGTTTAGCCCTCTCCCTAGTCTCCCACCAGAGAAGGGAGAAGGAGCAGAAGAAACTCCATGTAAAAGAACCTCACCTCAATCGGGCTGTGCCTGTGGCTCTAAGGAGTAGGGCGCTGGCCCCATATGCTGGAGGTGGCAGGTTCAAACCCAGCCCCAGCTAAAAACTGCAAAAAAATAAAATTAAAACAAAAAACATTCTTGTAAAAGAAAAGAACCTCAATCTCAGCCGGGTGCAGTGGCTGCGCCTGTGATCCCAGCGCTCTGGGAGGCCAAGGAGAGTGGACCGTCTGAGCTCAGGAGACCAGCCTGAGCAAGAGCAAGACCCGTCTCTACAAAACACAGAATAACTAGCCAGGGGTTGCAGTGGGCACCTGTAGTGTCAGCTACTCAAGAAGCAGAAGGATTTCTTGAGCCCAAGAGTTTGAGATTGTCAACAAAAGAAAAAGAACCCTCATCTGTGTTCCGGGTTGGACTCCTCTCCAGCCTAGGCTGCCCACACGTGGGAACAATATGCCCCTTGTGGAGCTCACTATTTATTAAGAGTCCAAAAAACATGGAGAGAACCTTAGCTGCAGTAGAGCAGAGTACAGCTTAGTTCGTGGAAGCCCCAGGTGGTCCTGCCTAGCAGTGTTATACCCAAAGTGAGTGGAATAGAGAAACGCCAGCCCAGAGTCCAAATCAAGCAAGGGTCCTTGATTGATCAGCCGAGGCGAGAGCGGGCTCACACCTCCAAGTCTCTCAACCCCTAGAAGCAGAGGAGGAAACCTTTTATAAGGGGTTTTCAGTAAGGGGGGCGGGAGGGAGGAGTCCTTAATGCAGGCCGAATTTGACAGCTGGTGAGGGGAGCCCTTACAAGGGGGAGCAGGTTTTGCACTTATTACTGAACTCTTTCAGCTGAGCTTCCTGTCATAAAGGGGAGTGTTGAAAGCCCCCAACAAGAGGGAGTTGGGGCGTACCAGCAGGAGCTGCAGGTGGCTATGGGGCAAACACTCCAAGTGACTCAGATTCCCCTTCTTCTTGGTGCCAGGCGGAGGCCCCCCACCTACTGTCCTGTCTTTATTTAACCTATTCCAGAACATGCCTTAGGCATGGGCACCCTGGCAGGACACATAGGACAAACATCTGTGGGGACTCCCACCTGTGAGTTTGCCGGGGAAGGCTGCCGTCAGAGCGGAAGCGAAACCCGGAGCCACACCCTTCCTCCCAAGGGCGCAGCGCTCGTGTGAAGCGACTAGGTCCTCCTGGTGGGACAGAATCTCGGCCCCGCACAGGGACTGGCCAAAGTTAATGTCATCCAGCCTGCCCATGGCAGTCCTGAGAGCCCCCAGTGCCAGACCGCGGGCTACCAGGAGCTCAGCAGGGTGGTTCCCAGACACACACTGCTGTGCCCAGTATAACCCGGTGACAGAACAAACAGGACGAAGGGGAGACACTTGCCATGCTGTATGAGAACTGGCCGACGCCTTCTCCACCATCCTCTGCACCCTGACTCACAGGGCCGATTGCTTTCACTGGGAATAGCCAACACTGGACATTCCAAGTGTGGGAATGTGACATTCCCAGCTGTCACAGCACGACTGCTAGAGAACCAACTGCACGTCCACCGGCACCTGCCGCTAAACAGCTTCCTCACTCCGCTGACACCCTGCTAGCCTCTAAGACTTGTCATTGCCACAGGCACACCTCAACACCTCGTGCACCCTTCAGAGGATGAGCCATCAACCCACAAAAGAGTCAGGGCTCAGGACCAGTTATAAAGTTCCTGGGGGTCTGTTGGTTGGGTAAGATGCACCTTATTACAGATAAGGACTATGCTGATTTTCTGTGCCTAAAGTACGTTTGCATTTTTCCTAGGTCTCTGGGACACTGGCTAAATGGTTGCATCCTCCACTCCAGCTAGTAAAGAAGGGACCCGCTGGGGCTAGGGTAAGAACAAGAGGGAGCATTTGAAAGACTCAAATGCTCAGATTCAACTTCTCCCTTCCGGGATCCCAAGGTCTTTAGATGTGAACACAAGCCCCGAGGGTCCAGGACAGCTCCTCTGCTGTGTGGACCTAATGGCAGCAGTAAGATTCCATAGCAGGCTCCTGGGCTTCCACCTGTGCCCCACCACATCCTATGCACACAGGGACTTGTACAGAGGACAGCAGCCCCTGTGAGAGGCTGGCAGATCAGACTATATTGGACCCTGCCACTAAGCTCGGGACAAAGGTATGTGCCCCAGTGTGGGACTTCCCTGGCAGACCAAACACCACCATGAGGGGCTTGGAACAACATAAGTGTCTCTCGATGCATTGATAGTGACCGAGGCACACATTTCACTGTGCATAATTCCAAGACTGGGCACATGAGAGGGACATACATTGGAGATTTCATTTGTGCTATAATCCCTGGGTGGCAGGGTGAACTAAAAGAAATGGTGGTATTTTAGAGACAAAGCTTTCACAATTCAACACCTTGCGTGGGGTGGGTGAAAGTTTTGCCCCAAGTCATTAAGAACCTTGGTTCAGATGTAACAAATATGGGACTGGCGGCTTATCAACGACTCAGAACCACTGTCAACAAGGACTAGTTAACCGTAGTTACAGAGAAAACCCAACCATCCAATAGTGAATTTATGGAGGTGAAAGAAACAAGTCCAACCAGACGCAGTCCTGCAGGAGCTGACAAAGGTCAAGGACAAATGCTATTGAGGACTCCCCAGATCTGAGCCAGGGGAGGGACACTTGGATGGGAGTTAGGCTGCGACTTCCCCAGGTTGAAGAGGGTATTTCTTGCCAGAAAGTGAGAAATTCCCTGGCCACCGGTAGTGGTCTCCCTGGACCCTGCTGAAGTCTGGGCCAAAGTCTCCACATGTCACCACGGCAGTCTGTTGCCGTCTGACATGGTTCATTGCCAGCCTGCGACCTTAGGGCACTGTCACCTCCCAGCAACATGTGCAACATGCACCAGCCCTCCTCGGGCTGCCCATGTCCTAGCTGACAGAGACAAAGTCACCACACTCATCCTGCTTGAGGAAGACTTGCCCTGAGCCCCTCCTCAGAAGGAGAAATGGAACTCTCCCTGCCGGGGCTCAGGACTGAGCCAACAGCTTACAGACGGCCGCCTGCTGGGGGTGAGGCTTGTCATCTCTTTCCCCGACATCCCTGGGGTGTCTTGGTGGGCACCCCCGGCACAGGGAAATGCCTGGCGGCATTGACAACATCCATTAAAGCTCCGCAACAACGGAGGAAAACAGCTGATGTGACGGGGATGATGTAATCAGCCTATTAACAAGACCACCCCTGACATTTCCAATACATGCCCCAGGAGAACTAGATCCGAAAATAATCGTCTGGGCGTAAGATCCTACAAGTCTCACTGTCAGGAGAGTTTTCTTCAAATTCGGATGGTTTCATTTGGCTGACCCCAATCTCTTTTTTTTTTTTTTCCTTTGGCTGACCCCAATTTCAAGGCATTTAAGTCATTTGGCACCCCTGTGTTGGGGGAAACAAAATCACTCCATGAGTCACGTCCTGGCCATGCTGCTGGGCTGGACTCCCCTGGAGCAATGCCAAGATACTATAATCCTGAGGGCCACAGGCTGGTTCACTGCAGACTGCCTTTGACCACCTGGCTCAAGTTGGTGTGCAGCACCAAATGGTTACATGGACCTGACCTCTGGCCTTGGTTGCCATCAGGATGGCTAGGATGCCACATACAGAGCCCGCAACGGTAGCTTCCAAGGTATTTCTTTTAATAAACTCTAACATGTCTCTCATGTATAAGGTTGCTTTGCAAAATTGTGTGGCATTATATATCTTAACTGCTGCACCAGGTAAACTTTGCCATCACTAAAAGTGATCGCTGTGTGTATTTTCAAGATAATCCTGGCAACATTACTTAAGGCCTGCAGGAAATGCATAAAGAAATGACAGTGATATCTGACCCCACCCTTTGTTTTTCCTAATGCTTTTCTTCTTGGTTTAATTCTGGGGTTTCATGGTCACGAAAGCTGTTATTAATATTTGGTTTCTTTCTTGTCATAGGTATCACTTCTTGTTGTGTGCTTTATGGCCTTTCCTTACAGCTAAAAAATAAATTTAGACCACAGCTGACACAGGACACTCTCTCCCCCACACACAAAGGCTCAGGGATTTGTGAGATTGGAAGTGTCGGATTAGAAGGGTGGAATGTGGGGATAAGAGTGACTTTATTTTAAATGCTAATTCTTCTGATTAGCCCTGAGTCTGGAAATGCCTCCAAAACCTCTAGTTGATGTATTACTCTTTTTCTTTTTTTTCTTGAGTCTCACTCTGTCACCCTGGGTAGACTGCCATGGCATAATAGCTCATAGCAATCTCAAACTCTTGGGCTGAAGTGATCCTCCTGCCTCAGCCTCACAAGTTGCTGGGACTAGAGGCACCTGCCACAACACTCAGTTAGTTTAATTTTTCTTTCCTTTTTTCTTTTTTTCTTTCTTTAGTAGAGATGGGGATCTTGTTTTTGCTCAGGCTAGTCTCGAACTCCTGAGCTCAAGCAATCCACCCACTTCAGCCTCCCAGAATGCTAGGATTATAGGCATGAGCCACCGTGCCCAGCCTCCTAACCTGTCTCAATTTATTGACAAAGCCCTGCAGACCCCAATTACAATGGAAGCTCCATAACTGATCACCTCCATGCACTGACCCCCTTCCTTAAGTTGATCTAATTTTCATAGACTGGACATTCACCACCTGTGCTCAATGGAAGTTCCTTATGTTGACCAGTTTGTTATAGTCCCTTGGTGGTCAACTTACAGAGGTTCTGCTATAAATGAATGTTAAACCTCCTGATACTTAACCCTACTTGCCTTCCAATCAATTCACACAAGTCAGAGGAAGTTTTAAGACTTAAGAATCTCCCACCCAGGGAAAAAGAACTGTTGATGAAAGATAAGGTACACACATCCCTCCTGGCCTCTACTCCCTGCTTGCAATCTCCATTCCAAAACTATAAAACGAATCTGCATTAAAGTGAATTCTCTGTTCCACTGCAGATGCAATTTCTCTTTCAGTAGTTGGTTGGAATGGCAACTGGAGACAAAGAAACCCTCTGCTGTAACTGCCCATTCGATTCTGTAACAAAATTTTTAGACTTTTATTACTAGAACCTATCATCCTTTCTTTTAAATCTGAGTCCAATCCTCTATAAAATCCCTCCTCCAAGGCCGTGTTAAGACACATAGGTTTCCTGGGAAGACTAGTGATTTGAGATGGCTCTTCAAAGTGTTATTTCTCAAATATTAGTTCAGTGGGCACAGAGAAACTCATTTTCTACCAACAAAAATTTATTTTCTTCCTGGTTTATTCTCTCTATAAAAGGCTTCTTACATGTTCTATATGTAACACATGCTTTAACTTCTTTAGAAATAGCTTTCACAATTTCCTTCAATTGGAGGATTAGACACACATCTTCACTCAGGATAGAGGTAGAAGTCTTACTGTTATAGAAATAAAAGTTTGCTCAAAATGTGTTTTAAAATTCTTCTGTTTCCTTATAGGCAACATATTTCTCCTTTTCCATAGCCCCTCTTCATTTTTCTTGGGTGATTTTTTTTTTTAATCAGGATATTGAGCAATATATTTCGGGCTTAAATTTTAGACACCAAATTTATGATTTATTTCCCGTGTAGAACATACCACCCTACACATTTTCAAATTCGGGGTTTCGGGGACGGACAGCTGACAGACCCACGTATTCGCTGATTGCTGTCAAGGTTGGAAATGTGTCTGGGTTGCACCAGTTGCATTCCAATGCAATCAAGAAAGCGAGCCAGTGCCCGCCGCGCAGACTAATGTGCACATTTCCATTCGGTGTGAGGGTCGAACTGCGCGTTGCTACTTGTAGAAGTCACACTTGAAAACTATGTTTCCAGTTAATTCCAAAGGTGTTCAGAGCCCTTATTGGACTGGCGTTCTTGGAAATGGCCTTATCAGACTTCCCGCCACTCTGTCGTTACCTATCTGCCCGCATTTCATCTCATGAAGCACATTTACTTTCATAACTCTCCAACTTCCTTTTCTTTTACGCAGGACTGTCGGCAGAGTCCACAGCTCCTCGCTGCGAGCCCCGTGACCTCTGAGTCACCGCCGCCTGCCAGCCCGAGGGAGCCGGGACTCAGTCACGAGCATGCGCGGCGGCGCCCGGCCACGCCGCATGTCTGACTCGCGACGCCCACCAGGGGGCGCCGCGCCGCTGTCGTCGGACGATTCCACACGTGGGAAGTTCAAGCAGATCGAGCGCTCCTAGAACACGGTGCCGGTGAAAACGGGAGCGCGTGGACAAAAAGGAACAGATCATACTCCCCGGATAAAATCATCGCAGATGTATCCTCGGGATGGATAAGGCTTACGGCGAGCGGGGCTTTACTGCCATGGCCTCCTTCACGGCTGGGCAGCGCCGGGCAGTCCGCTCGTGGCCGCAGCCAAAGGCCTCGGGGGTCCTCCAGCGGCTCGGGCGTAAGGACCGCAGCGACCCCAGCGCTCGCGGCTCCCCCGCAGTCGCCCCTGGCCATCCGGGCAGAACTGCTTCTGCCTCACCCTGCCACCCAGAATGGAGACGTCCTCACCTCTGCTCGGCCTGTTTCCTCCCAAGATCCAGCAGGAAAGAGGGGACCTGACCACGTCCCTTGAGACGAATGAAATTTAAAAATACATTCTTCTGGCTGGGTGGCATTTCCCCAAAATAAGTTTTGATCCACAATGCCTATTTTTTGGCCCAAACCATATTATCTGGATTGGGTGTTTGCCTTTGTTTTCATGGGCAGAAAAAACATCTACGAAGAACAATCTCCAAATTCCAAGCTAAAATCTGCTTTATCTTTTTTTTTTTAACGACCTAAATATCTTTTTTCACAGAAAGAATCCAAATAGCAAAAAAAAAAAAAAAATTAAAACATTTTTAAAAAGGATGTGTAACCTAAGCAGTAATCAAGAAAGTATAAAACAATGCGAGATAATTTTTACTCATCAAACCATCCAAAAATGGAGATTTTAACAGTATTTGAGAAAATAGATTTGGTGAGAATTCACAAATTGGCACAGGCTTTTTAGAGGACGATTGGCAGGATCAATCAAAATCTAGAATGAAGCATACCTGTAGCAGATGCAAACATCCTTTCTGGTGAGCTAGGTGGTGAGCAAGCTCCAAGGGCTTTGGGAGCCTTCTGGTTCCCTGCCAGGATGCCCCTGGCCTGGTTAATTAGCATAATCCCACTTCCCTTTGTTCCCTTTGTGACCTGGGCATGGGACTCTAACAGGGACCCAAGGCCCAGCCAGTAAAGTGCCCATCATTGGTGGGGCTATGGTGATCAATTCAGGGAACAATATCTGAATGAGGCTCAGTGAGAGTAAAGCGAAGTTTTGTTTAATGGCTGGGAACCCCTTGTCTTCTCTGGAAGTGAATGATGAAGCATGTACCTCTAAGACTCTATACTTCCAAAGTTTGTACTATGCAAACAATTTATTGAGTGATACTGAGTAAATTCCTTACCTTTCTAAGCCTGTTACCTGACCTATAGAATATAAATAACTTTCCTGCTTCAGAGGTTTACTATCACCACTGTCACATAGAAGACATGGTACCGGACAACATGGAGCAAAGACAGGTGAATAAGGTGTGGTTTCTGTTGGAGGTCAAGGGTCCCAGTTCCCCAGACCCCATTGACCTTGTTAATTATTCAGCTGAGCTAGAAAATTCATCCGAGGCACAGGCATAACTGGAAATAAAACTGGAGCAGCACAGACAGCAGGAATGAACAGCAAAAGTGACCTGCACAAGTCTCAGTGTAACAAAGAGAAATTATTCAAGAACAAAGGGAAAAGTTAGAGCACTTCCAAAGAATGTTATAAGTGGACCTCTCTCACTTCTCGGGCTGTGCAGGGGTATAAACACACTCTGTCTCTGATTGAAATTGGTTACAAGTCTTTCATTGGCCTCTCTGCACCTCCAGGCATTATTGATCATTGATTGCGTAGGTTACCTCCCACCCACATTCCTGGGGCCCTCCACACTGGTGCAGGCCAGTCTTCCCTCCCACAGTTTCAAGTCCTTAGAGACACTGAGTACCTAGTGGGCGGTGAACACTGGGTGTTGTTCTTGCCTTTGTGCCTCCAGAATCTGGCCCTGAGTCTTCTGGAGGGTCTAGGAGCAACTAAACACCTTTTAATAAATTACTTTTCTACTTAAAAAAAAAAAATTAGTTAGGGAGACAAGTATCCAAAGAAGACAGTTAAGTACAGGTGGAGAAGGGAAGCAACCAACTGAAATGCTGTTGTTAACTGGGTCAAGGGATAGTTCAAATTCTGACAGCAAGATTAGTGTAGGTGGGAAGCTGAGGGCAAGTGACCCAACATAAAATCCTGTGCTCTTGACTGACACGAGAGCCTATCCTAGTCTAGGGACAGGAAAACATGCTGAGTTGAGATATGTCGTGTCCATTTCCCTGATCCTTTCTTCTTCTTCCTTTTTTTTTTTTGAGACCGTCGCACTTTGTCGTCCTTGCCCTGGGTAGAATGCTGTGACGTCATGGCTCACCGCAACCTTAGACTCTTGGGCTTGAGTGATTCTCTTGCCTCAGCCTCCCGAGTAGCTGGAACTATAGGCGCCCACCACAACGCCCGGCTATTTTTAGAGACAAGGTCTTGCTCTGGCTCAGGCTGGTCTCAAACCTGTGAGCTCAGGATTGAGGCACCGTGAGGCAGGTGTGAGCCACTGTGCCCAGCACCCCCGCCATCCTTTCTTCTATGAATTCATGTTAGCTGACAATGTTTTCTAAAATTTTATTGGAACTCTCCTCATTTCTAAAGGAGATGACCCTGCATGCCAAAGTAGAAATAAGGGAATTAAATGAGGGTATATCATGGGCAAAATAAATTCTCCCTGAAAACAAAGGAAAATGACATTTCATAGAAAGGTTTTTGTGTTGAAGAAAAGATCTCAATACATTCAATCTCACATGTCTATTAACATAAAGGTCTGAATCACGTTACTTACAAGTGATGACACTGAGATTTGTGGCAAGATGCTTCAAAGAAGGGCATGGTAAGAAACAAGCTGTATGTTAATCACATTTTCCAGTTACTTCACATAGGACGCCATCAAGAGAAAAAATAAGACCCTTTAGAAAATGACGTGAGAATGTAACTTTTTTTTTTTTTTTTTTTTTTGCTGAGGTTGGGTTTGAACCCGCCACCTCTGGCATATGGGGCCGGCGCCCTACTCCTTTGAGCCACAGGCACCGCCCAGAATGTAACTTTTTATTCACATAGAGTGTTAAGCACCCACTTTTAATGCAAAACAACAGAGAAAAAATCCACTTAGTCCAACTCCCTAAGAGGTGCCTGAAGCCCTAGGTGCCAGGCTCTGGTGCTGCTCTGAGTCCCTGCCACTGCGTGTCACCACCAGGAGGGCTGAGGATAAGAGTCTAGTCTGCCTGGCTTGGTGCAGATCCAGCCTTACCTGGTGGCACAACTGAGATAAAGGACCCAGGAAAGATAGTCACATGAGAAAAGGCATGTTCTGTGTTCCCATGTGAAGTCGGACACCCTCACCAAGCTCCAGATTCGCAGTCAGGGAACCAGGTGCCCCGCAAGCCTAGGTCTGCCCTGGCCTTCACCAGTGAGTCTTTATGAGAATGTTATTTCATGGCCTCACTGCTTGTATCAGCGGTTACACAAGAAATTTAATTGCTGCCCCTATATCAAAAGTTTTCCCCCCAAAAGATTAATAGATTATTTCAGACTTACTTGTTAAATACCATGTTGTGGTGTATCCATTATTTATAGTCTCTAAATTAAAAGCGTCTATGGAGGTGGGTAAGATAATATTTATTAATTTTAAAACACACATATACACACAGAAAGCCATTGCCACCCACTAACACATACATATATCCCTATGAGTATGTGACTAAGTCATATCCTTGTAAAGACAGATTAATCTTAAACCAAAGAAAGGAATATTTTTGGTTCAGTATCTTCAGCCCCAGTTTGAAAAATCTTTCTCTGGTGGTTCTGTCCAGGTTCTAACCAGATATGATCTTTAAATTTCAACTTGAGCTACTAGTAAATAATTTTTAGTTCCTTAATTCCACAGTTCACAAGGTGTTTTAATAGGCAAAAGATACCAAAAACAAGTATAAAAATGGGAAGATAATTGATCCTAGGACCTCAAACATTGAATTGATATTTGCACATTGATCTTTACATAAAGAGAGATTGATGTAAGCCAGAGAGCCATGTAACTATTATCTGCTTTCCACGCTCAAGAGTGTATTAGCAATATTCTTTAAAGTAAAAATAAAATAATAATATTTTAATGTGAAGTTTATTCATGCCAATTCACTAATTTTTTTAGCGTGTTAGCCATACTAATCTGGTAAAATACCTGGTCAGAGGTTAAAGATAGAGCTTTTAAACCAAGACCAGATTTTAATATAACTAGCACCTGTGGACTTTTACACGCAGCCTCTTATTTGCCTCCTTTTGAATGTCCTGCTCTTTTGAGACCCAAGTGTCTATGGTCAAAATTTCAATATTAAGTTCTTCAGAGTAATAAAGGAAAGTTGTAGTTAAATTCTTGGGCTAAGTTCTAGTCCATGGCTTTGGGGGGAAAAATGACATGCTATTAATTGGTATTAAGGCAACCGCCCCTCCAAATTCTAGTCCCCTTAACAACCATTTCCTAAAACAATAAGGGCAGAGTGTGGCTGAAACCCAGACTCCAAGAACCTGAGCAGAACTTGTTTACCCTCCCACCGAAAACGTCTTGGACTATGCATTAGAAAAGATGTGTGCAATGTAGGTAAATGACTTTGCACCTTAGTGAAAAGTTTTGGGGAAGCCCTACGTATTTGAGGTAAAGAAGAGACAGGAATTTCTCTGGGTTCCAATGATATGGACGTTCCTCCCCAAAGCCACTTCAGCTGGGAGGTTCTGTAACAATTGGAACCACAGAAGAATAATCAGTCCTGATTAATAGTGACCCCTGATTCTCATCCCTAATCTTATATGGATCCCTCTTTTTTCAATGAGAATTTACTTACAAGTGATGACATCAAGATTCGTGGTGGTAAGACACTTCAAAGAGGTATCTCAGTCCACAATGTACCTACAAAATCTCCTTCTCCACGCTTGCTCCAATTACATTATTAGCCCCAGAATTGTAACAACACAGAAAACTATCCAATGCAGAGTTGTACTAAGTGACTAGAAATGAAACACTGTCCGGCTGGCCTTGCATTAGGGAGGTTCTCAGGTTCAGCAGAGAAGCCAGAGCCACAATACACTGATCAGACACCAGCAATCCCCACAGACCCCAGAGACACAGCACAGCAGTTACATATCCCTCAATGCCTAGAAACAAGTAAGATTTTTAAGTCTGTATTTATAGTTAAGTTAGGGTAAAGGAAATATTTTCTCTTGCTGATCCTGGTATTTTTCGTTTGCTTCAACTGACTCTCGTTTTTATCACCTACCCCCACCAAACCCACTCCTAAATAAATGTACACATTTATACAGATAAGACACAAAGTTCAATGCATAAATACATGACCTTTTATAACGTTTCTCTCTCTCTTTCTTTTTTACATACTTTTAATCTTTAACATTAAAATACAATCTACTAACGGTAAATACACATTCATGTAGCAAGAACTATCACACTGTTCTTTCACCGGATATATCTTGAAATAGCATCAGTGGACTTGAAAGGTTCAGGACAACAGCTGGGGAGGGGCGCTTGTTCCATCTTCACATCTGATGTCTTTGTCTTTCCTTCTCCTGAAAGGCCTTTCTCAGAAAATGCAGGCAGTTCAAAAATAAACAATCAAAACTGTGAATCTCTCTTCCTAGGATGTCAGCATTTTTGTTGCAAGAGGATGTCATCTCAAATACTAAAGCAGCAGCTAAAAGTATAAGGGAACACACCACCAAATATTTTAAACAGATTTCTATTTCACTTGTTTTCTCACCTTGTACATATTGATAATATCAGTGGATACTATGTAGTCTAAGACAACCTAGTTCGATGTATCAGAAACAAGATTTTAAAAGTGGTCTTTAGGCTGAAATTCTCATGTGCAGCGTACCCCCTCCTTTTATGATAATGACTAATTTAACAAAATAGAGCCACGTTTTCTAGAGCCTTCACTGTAAACAGTTGGTATGCATTAGCTGTTTACCAACAGTTCACATGAATGAACTCACACATGTCACATGGCCTCTCCAGGGCCTTGGAAGTAACTGTGCTCAGGAAAAGTTAAAATGCAAACTTTGTTTGCTTTGCAGCACGTTCATCTTTTTTTTAAGACAGAGTTTCATTTTGTTGCCCTCAGTTGAGTGCGGTGCCATCATAGCTCACAGCAACCTCCAGCTCTTGGGCTTAGGCAATTCTCTTGCCTCAGCCTCCTGAGTAGCTGGGACTACAGGTGCCTGCCATAATACCCAGCTGTGTTTTCATTACAGTTTGGCAGGGGTCAGGATTGAACCCACCACCTTCGGTATATGGGGCCAGTGTTCTCACTGAGCCACAGGCACCACCTAGCACATTCATCTTGGATGCTACAAATGCTCAAAATGCTTTATAAAGTAGGGTGCCAGCCACATATACTGAGGCTGGCAGGTTCGAGCCCAGCCCCAGGCCTGCTAAACAACAATGACAACTGCAACCAAAAATAGCCAGACAGTGTAGCGGGGGGCCGTAGTCCCAACTACTTGGGAGGTTGAGGCAAGAGAATTGCTTAAGCCCAAGAGTTTGAGGTTTCTGTGAGCTGTGATGCCATAGCACTCTACTGAGGGTGACATAGTGAAACTCTGTCTCAAAAAAGAAGCTTTATAAAGTTAATTTCAATAGTACACTTAGGAGAATGTGGAACTCCAATTCCATCATATTTTAAATAGTTAATGAGATATTAAACATCAAATGACTAGCTTGAGCAAATAGCAAATTATCTCTCAAAAAAGTCAGATTTTGGTTTTGATTTTTTTTTTTTTTTTTTTTGTAGAGACAGACTCTCACTTTTATAGCCCTCAGTAGAATGCCGTGGCGTCACACAGCTCCCAGCAACCTCCAACTCCTGTGCTTAGGCGATTCTCTTGCCTCAGCCTCCTGAGTAGCTGGGACTACAGGTGCCCACCACAACGCCCGGCTATTTTTTTGTTTTGCAGTTTGGCCGAGGCTGTGTTTGAACCCGTCACCTTCGGTATACAGGGCCGGCGCTCTACTTTATGAGCCACAGGCACCACCTGGTTTTGATTTTTTTTAATACCAAAAGTTACCTTTAAAAGGAAGGCAACAGGCAGTGCCGATAGCTCAAGTGTGTAGGGCACCAGCCACACAGTGGCAGGTTCGAACCGGCCCGGGCCAGCTAAAACAACAACGACAACTGCAACAACAACAAAAATAGCCAGGCTTTGTGGGGGGCGCCTGTAGTACCAGCTATGTGGGAGGCTGAGGCAAGAGAATCACTTAAGCCCAACAGTTTGAGGTTGCTGTGAGCTGTGACACCAGGAGACTCTACCAAGGGCGACATAGTGAGACTCTGTCTCAATAAATCAATAAATCAATAACAGGAAGTCAATTATTCGGTATAACACTAATCCCTTTTCATGGAGGAGAGATTACCAAGTACAGTTGTGTACCATATAATGACAGTTCAGTTGATGGCGGACAGCATATTCGACAGTGATCCCAGGAGATTACTAAGGAGGGACATTCCTGTGGCCTGGTGGCATCATAGCTGTGTGACGCTTAGCACAATGCATTACCTTTTCTACCTCTAGTTAGGTGTAGAGACAGATACTTCCCATTGTGTTGTAGCTGCCTGCCGTATTCAGGACAGCAGCGGTGCAGGCGTGTAGCTGGGCACACTGTCCCCACGCAGCCCAGCTGTGTAGCAGGCCACACCATGCAGGTTCAAGTCCATACGCCAGGGTGTCTGCACTATGATGAAACTGCCTGCAGAGGCATTTCTCAGAATGCCAAGTGAGGTGAACTGTAATCATTCCATCTATCTTGCTTTACAAGCCCACACGACAAATTAGTGATGAGAGCAATAAATATGCAACCTTCTTGGGCACTTGCCACCCTGAATTCACATCATTATATTCAATAAAACACCAGAAACTCGTTTGAGAGATGTGAGCTCTATGAAAAGGATTTCGTCCCAGACACAAATAATACTTCTGGTTCTCTAAGTGGCACACTCTTTCTCTAGAAGGACTTCTTTCTCTTGGGATCGATCACCAGAGAATGTTCCAGTGGAAAAATCTGGTCTTCAGCAAGACACAAAACATTTCCCATGAAAGGCTGCACACCTTAAATGTGGGAAATCAGACCTACCCAGTTCAGTAGCCAAATGACCCTCAGTGCTGGTGTTCCATTCGAGGCAAGTCAGGCTCCGAACCATCCGATAGGGGAGTGCCTGATACCTATAAATTAATAACAAAGCATTGTAAGTTTGCGGTAACGTAGACACTCCACTTCACAACTCTTCAAGATCCAGTTGTTCAAATATTGGATGTTTAGAATTAACTATTCATAGTTCCAGTTACTTACATGAAAAAGAATGAAGTAAGGGGATATTATTTTTTACCTCTCAGCTTATACATACATCAAAAACCTGCTGGAATCATCATAGAAAGACCTTTAAGCAGCCAGTATATCTATGCTGCATGAAGTAAGGGAAAACATGCTTGAAATGAATGGGCAGCTCAACACTCATCATCCTAGCATTCTGGAAGGCTGAGGCAAGTGGATTGCATGAGCTCAGGAGTTCAAGACCAGCCTGAGCAAGAGAAAGACTCCATCTGTACTAAAAATGGAAAAAACTAGCCAGGCTATTGTCTATAGTCCAGCTACTTGGAGACGAAGACAAGAGGATCACTCAAGCCCCCAAATTTGAGGTTTCAGTGAGTTACGACACCATGGCACTCTACCCAGGTGACAGAGTGAGACAAAAATAAATAAAATAAAATAGGCTTGGCGCCCGCAGTACAGTGACTATAGCACTAGCCACGTACACTGAGGGTGGAGGATTTGAACCTGGCCCAGGCCAGCTAAACAACTGCAACAAAAAAATATCCAGGCCTTGTGGCAGGTGCCTGTGGTCCCAACTACTTGGGAGGCTGAGGAAAAAGAATTTCTTATGCCCAAGAGTTTGAGGTTGCTGTGAGCTGTGATGCCACAGTGCTCTACTGAGGGTGACATAGTGAACCACTGTCTCAAAAAATAAATAAATAAAATAAAATAAAATAGGCTCGGCGCCTGTGGCTCAACGGGCTAAGGCGCCAGCCACGCACACCTGAGTTGGAGGGTTCGAATCTAGCCCAGGCCCGCCAAACAACAATGACAGCTGCAACCAAAAAATGGCCAGGCATTGTGGCGGGCGCCTGTGGTCCCAGCTACTTGGGAGGCGGAGGCAAGAGACTCGCTTGAGTCCAGGAGCTGGAGGTTGCTGTGAGCTGTGATGCCACAGCACTCTATCCAGGGTGACAGCTTGAGGCTCTGTCTCAAAAATAAAATAAAATGACAGAATTGACCCTTCTTTCTTTCTTTCTCTTTTAGAGACAGGGTCTCATTCTGTTACCCAGGCTGGAATAATGTGGTACAATCCTAGTGGGGTATAGTGCAGCCCCCAATTCCTGGGCTTAGGCCATCCTCCTGCTTTAGCCTCCCAAGCAACTAAGACTAAAGGAACATGCCACCATGCCCAGTTAGCTTTTCAAAATATTTTTTATAAAGACAAGGTATTGTCATGTTGACCTTGTCGGCCACCTCAGCCAGGTTGGTCTTGAACTCCAGGCCTAATGCGGCCTTCCTAAGTCAGCCTCCTGAAGCACTGGGATTACAGGCATAGTCACTATTCCTAGCTAGGAACAAGAATTCTCTGCAGACAAATAGAAGCAAAGAACCAAATAGATATTTTAAAACTAAAAAATATAGTATCTGAAATTTAAAATAACTCTCACTGGATATGCTTAATAGCAGAATGGAGATGATAAAGTACAAAGTCAGAGAACTGGAGGACAGAGCAATAGAAACTGCCTTTAGCCGGGTATGGGGTGAGTGTCTGTCTGTAGTCCTATATACATGGGAGGCTGAGGCAGGAGGACTGCTGGAGCCCAAAACAATCAAGGTTACAGGGAGCTGGTTGACCATGTCTCAACAGAAAAGAAACTGCCAGGCGCAGTGGCTCACACCTGTAATCCCAACAGTCTGGGAAGTCAAGGAGGGTGGACAGCCTGAGCTCAGGAGTTTGAGACCAGCCTAAGCAAGAGCCAGACCCCATCTCAAAAAATAGCCAGGTAATGTGGTGGATCCCTGTAGTTCCAGCTACTTGGGAGGCTGAGATAAGAGGATCACTTGAGCCCAAGAGTTTGAGGTTGCTGTGAGCTGTGACATCACTGCACTCTACAGAGCGTGACATAGTTAGACTGTCTCAAAACAAACAAACAAAATGAAAAAGAAATTGTTCAATCTGAAGAATAGAATGAAAAAAATGTTTCTAAAAAGTAAACAAAAGGAACTGTGAGAAAATACGAAAAGTTCTAATGTGTGTCATTAAAATCTCAGAAGAAGAGGAGAAATAGATGGTGGCAGGAAAAAATATCTGAAGAAATGATGACCAGAAACTCCCCTAATTTGGTAAAAGATGTAAGTTCACAGGTTCAAAAAGCTTGGCAAACCCCAAGGAAGATAAACTCAAAGAAAACTATATCTAGACACATTGTATTCAAGCTAATGAAAACAAAAGATAAAGATTAAATCTTGAAAGCAGCTAGAGAAAAATGAAACATTGGAACCAGGGGACAGCAATTCCAACGCCTAAGAACTCCCCCACCTGAAATAACAGACATCAGCTGATGGAGGAATAACATCTTTATGTTGCTGAGGCAAAAGAAAAAAGAAAGACAAATACCTGCCAACACAAATTCCATATCCAGTGAAAACACAGTTTAGGAATTAAGATAAAGTCATTGTCAATTAAAGGAAAACTGTAAGAATTTGTCACCAGCAGAACTGCTCTGCAAGAAATACTTAGGGGAGTTTTTCAGGCTAGAGAAAAAAATGTACCAGAGGAAAACTGGTATCGAGGAAAAAACCAGAGGACAACAGAAATGATAAATAACCAGAAAAATAATTTTTTCTCATAAATTTTAAAAAATATTTCTGACTGTTTAAACCAAGATATATGCCGTGTGCAGTGAGGTTTTCCAGGTCTGTAAACATGATACAATTGAAAGTTTCAAAGTAAAGTCCAAATGGGGGGAGGGAGTATGTTTGCAAGGTTCCCATGTTTAATATTAAGTGGTAAAATGTAGGTGATGAAATATTAGCTATTTATGTTATAATCCCTAGTTCAATCGCTTAAAAACAAATAGGGAGATATCACCTCAAAACCAATATTAAAAATATTCAAAAACAAAAGAAGACTAGAAAGAAAAAACAGAGGAACAGGCAGAAAACAAATAACAAAATAATAGTGTTAGAACCAAACACATCAATGGTCACATTAAATGTTAATGATCTAAACACTCTGCAGTCAGCAGAACTGTAAAGATTCCTGTCCCTTTTAGTTAATCAAACTCATTTCAGTAGTGTATGAAGAGACTTTGTGCATTGAATTAAGGTTACTAATCAGCTGGCCTTAAAACATTGTCTTGGTGGCCCCAATGTAACCGCAGAGTAGGTCAGAGAGATTCAGAGTGTCAGAAGGATTCACCCACTGCTGCTGGCTTTGAAGACAGAGGGATTGGGCCATGAACCAAGGAATGCTGAGTGGCCTCTTGGCACTGAAACAACAGCCAGCAAGAAAACAGGGATCTCAGCCTTGCAACCACATGCAACTGAATTCTGCCATTCTGTCACAGCCTTAAGTGAGCCTGGAGTTGGATTCTCCCCTAAAGCCTCCAGAAAGGAATGCAGCCACTGCACTTCAACCTGGGTGACAGAGGTGACAGAGCAAGACCGATGGAGGGAAGGCGGGAGAGAGGGAGAGAAGGAAGGAAGGAGGAAAAGCCTGCATTAACAAAAACCTCAGTCCTGCAAACAACCTCACTGTCCTTTGTCTGGGAAAAGGATACACAGATGGTGTGCCCACACAGGGGAATACCACTCAGCAATAGAAAGGAAACGTACCATTGATAAATTCAATCACATGGAAGAATGTCCAGTGCAATGTCAGAGAAAAAAGCCAGATTCAAAATTACCTAAACTATCAGAAAAAAGCAGGTAGGTGTTGCAATTTTATTTGCAGATACAATAGGCTTTAAACAAACAAAAGTAAGGAAAGATAATGATGGTCACTTCATATTTTGTTAAGGGCAATACTCAACTTGAGATTTCAATTACCAACATTTATGCACCCAACCAGAATGTGCCTCAGTTTATAAGAGAGACTCTCACATACATGAGCAACTTGATTTCTTCCAGCACCATAACTGTCGGAGATTTTAACACTCCTTTGGCAGTGTTGGACAGATCCTCCAATAAGAGGTTTGACAGAGGGAGGGTAAAAGGTGGGACCACACCTATGGAGCATATGACAAGGGTATAAGTCAAATCTGTCAAGTGTAGAACACAGATGTTTTGGTACAATAATCAAGTAAATAAGGTGAAAGCTATGTTGATTGGTTTGATCTAACCACGTCAGATTATAATAAAAAAAATTAGCCCGCTGTACCCCACCTATGCATGAATGTATTCATGATCTATATGTATTTGACTTAAAAAAAAAAAGAAGCTAAGTAAAGAAATTTTAGACTTAAACTTAACCATTCAACATTTATATCTAATAGACATATACAGAACATTTCATCCTAACAAAACTGAATACACACTCTTCTCATCAGCCCATGGATCATCTCTAAAATTGATCACATCTTAGGTCACAAGTCTAACCTCAGCAAATTTAAAAGAATAGAAATTATTCCCTGCATCTTCTCGGACCATCATGGAATAAAAGTTGGTCTCAGTAACAACAGAAATTTGCACATGCATACAAAAACATGGAGCTAAATAACCTTATGCTGAATGATAGCTGGGTCATAGATGAGATTGAGAAGGAAATTACCAAATTTTTGGAACAAAATGATAATGAAGACACAAACTATCAGAACCTCTGGGATATTGCAAAGGCAGTCCTAAGAGGGAAATTCATAGCGTTGCAAGCCTTCCTCAAGAGAACGGAAAGAGAGGAAGGCAACAACTTAATGGAACATCTCAAGCAACTGGAAAAGGAAGAACATTCCAACCCTAAACCCAGCAGAAGAAAAGAAATAACTAAAATTAGAGCAGAACTAAATGAAATTGAAAACAAAAGAATCAAAGAGTTGGTTTTTTGAAAAGGTCAATACAATAGATAAACTTTTGGCTAAGCTAACCAGAAGTAGAAGAGTAAAATCTCTAATTTCATCAATTAGAAGTGATAAAGGCCAAATGACAATAGACTCCTCAGAAATTCAACAAATACTTAATGAATATTACATAAAACTCTATTCTCAAAAGTATGAAAATCTGAAGGAAATAGATCAATACTTGGAAACATGCCACCCTCCTAGACTTAGCCAGAAAGAAGTGAAAATGTTGAACAAGCCTATAACAAGTTCTGAAATAGCATCAACTATAAGAAATCCCCCCCAAAAGAAAAGCCTGGGACAAGGTGGCTTCACATCAGAATTCTATCAAACCTTTAAAGAGGAACTAGTACCTATACTACTTAACCTTTTCCAAAACATAGAGAAAGAAGGAACACTTCCCAACACATTCTATGAAGCAAATACCACCCTGATACCCAAACCAGGAAAAGACCCAACAAGAAAAGAAAATTATAGACCAATATCTCTAATGAATATTGATGCAAAAATATTCAATAAGATCCTAGCAAACAGAATCCAGCAACACATTAAACAAATTATACATCATGACCAGGTGGGTTTCATCCCAGGATCCCAAGAATGATTCAATATGTGTAAATCCATAGATATAATATATCACATAAACAAATTAAAAAACAAAGACCATTATGATTCTCTCAATTGATGCAGAGAAAGCTTTTGACAATATCCAGCATCCTTTCTTGATCAGAACACTTAAGAAAACAGGAATAGAAGTAACATTTCTTAAACTGATAGAGGCCATCTACAGCAAACTCACAGCCAATATCGTATTGAATGGAGTAAACTTGAAATCATTTCCACTCAGATCAGGAATGAGGCAAGGATGCCCACTGTCTCCACTGCTTTTTAACATTGTAATGGAGTCTTAGCTACCACAATCAGGCAAGAGAAGGCGATCAAGGGGATCCAAATAGGACCAGAGGAGATCAAACTATCACTCTTTGTAGACGATATGATTATATATCTGGAAAACCCCAGAGAATCAACTACAAAACTTCTAGGAAGTGATCAAGGAACACAGAAACATCTCAGGATACAAAATTAACACTCACAAACCTGTAGCCTTTATATATACCAACAATAGTCAAGGGGAAAAAACAACCAATGACTCTATTCCCTTTATAATAGTGCCAAAGAAGATGAAATATCTGGGAGTGTATCTAAGTAAGGACGTGAAAGATCTCTACAAAGAGAACTATGAAACTCTGAAAAAAGAAATAGCTGAAGATGTTAACAAATAGAAAAATATACCATGCTCATGGCTGGGAAGATTCAACACTGTTAAAATGTCTATCCTACCTAAAGCAAGGTACAGATTTAATGCAATCCCTATTAAAGCACCTCTGTCATACTTTAAAGACCTGGAAAAATTAGTACATCATTTTATATGGAAACAGAAAAAACCTCGAATAGCCAAGACATTACTCAGAAATAAAAACAAATCTGGAGGAATCACACTTCCAGACTTCAGATTATGCTATAAATGGATAGTGATCAAAACAGCATGGTACTGGCACAAAAATAGAGAGGTAGATGTATGGAACAGAATTGAAGACCAAGAGGTGAACCCAGATATTTATCTTCATTTGATTTTTGATAAGCCTATTAAAAATATAAACTGGGGTTCAGCGCCTGTGGCTCAACGGGCTAAGGCACCCGCCACGTAAACCTGAGCTGGTGGGTTCAAATCCAGCCTGGGTCCGCCAAACAACAATGATGGCTGCAACCAAAAAATGGCCGGGCATTGTAGCGAGCGCCTGCAGTCCCAGCTACTTGGGAGGCGGAGGCAAGAGACTCGCTTGAGCCCAGGAATTGGAGGTTGCTATGAGCTGTTATGCCATGGCACTCTATCCAGGGTGACAGCCTGAGGCTCTGTCTCAAAAAAAAAAAAAATATATATATATATATATATATATAAACTGGGGGGAAGATTCCCTATTCAGCAAATGGTCCTGGGTGAATTGGCTGGCGACCTGTAGAAGACTGAAACTGGACCCACACCTTTCTCCTCTAACAAAAATTGACTCTCACTGGTTAAAGTACTTAAACTTAAGACATGAAATTATAAAAATTCTTAGAGAGAGTGCAGGGGGAACGCTTGAAAAAATTGGCCTGGGAGAATACTTTATGAGGAGGACACCCCGGGCAATTGAAGCAACATCAAAAATACATTACTGGGATCTGATCAAATTAAAAAGCTTCTGCACTGCCAAGAACACAGTAAATAAAGCAAGTAGACAGCCCTCAGAATAGGAGAGGATTTTTGCAAGTTATATTTCCGACAAAGGTCTAATAACCAGAATCCACAGAGAACTCAAACTTATTACTAAGAAAAAAACAAGTGATCCCATTTCATTATGGGAAAGAGACATGAACAGAAGCTTCTCTGAAGAAGACAGGCACAAGGTCTACAGACACATGAAAAAATACTCATCATCTTTAATGATTAGAGAAATGCAAACCAAAACTACTCTGAGATACCATCTAACTCCAGTAAGAGTTGCCCACATCACAAAATCCCAAAACTACAGATGTTGGCATGGATGTGGAGAAAAGGGAACAATTCTGCACTGCTGTTGGGAATGCAAGCTGGTACGTTCCTTTTGGAAAGAAGTTTGGAGAACACTTAGGGATCTAAATGTAGACCTGCCATTTGATCCTATAATTCCTCTTCTAGGTATATATCCAAAGGACCAAAAATCATTTGGCAATAAAGATATTTGTACCAGATTGTTCATTGCAGTTCAATTCATAATTGCCAAGTCATGGAAGAAGCCCAAGAGCCCACTGACCCATGAACGGATTAATAAATTGTGGTATATGTATACCATGGAATACTATGCAGCATTTAAAAAAATGGAGACTTTATCTCTTTTATGTTTACATGGATAGAGCTGGAAAATATTCTTCTTAGTAAAGTATCTCAGGAATGGAAAAAAAAAATACCCAATGTACTCAGAACTACTGTGAAACCAATTTATAATCACTCATACTTGCATATGAAAAATGAAACACAACTATAGCCCAGGATGAAGGAGGGAAGGAGAGGGAGAGGGAATGAGAGGAGGGTGGGTCAACATACTGCAAGTACAAGTTGGATCTATCAGGTGTAGAACACAAATGTCTTAATGCTGTAATTGGGTAAATGAGGGGAAGGCTATGTTGATTAGTAGGAAGTAATCACTCCAATTTGTACAAATAATCAACACATTGAATCCCATAATGGCATAAATGTATTTATGATTTATGTGCAAATGACTTAATAAAAAGTAAATAGATAAATAAATAAAACTGTTTCATTCTATGTGACTCTCTGGGAAGAGCTAACTACTGGGATAAAGAACATATTGGCAGTTACAAAGGTCTAAGAGCGGGCAGAGGGTTTGATTACCAAAGGATAGAGAGGATTTTGCAGGGAGAAAGATGAACCTGTAATTTATCTTGATTGTAGTAAATGGTTACAGACTTCTCTGCATTTGTTAAAATTTGTATCAAAAGGAGTGAATTTTACTGTAAGTTTAAAAATAAATGATTGTAACTAATTATATTCCACTGAACAAAATAGGGATCCAAGAGTCCACAGTGACATAAATAACTGATCAATTGTAAGCACTTTGGATGGCCACGGTATAGGCACATAGTTCCAAAGTGTCCCCCCACGAATTCTCGTTCATTACACCCAAAATCAGCAAGCAAAATTTCATAGATCCCCCCAATAAATCCAGCCAGTTCTTAAGGGAAAATCTTCCCTAAAATACTTCAACAAGTATGAGAGAAAGCCAAGTCCACCCAACATACAAAGGTATTTCTGTACCTGATGTAATGACAGACTGGGGGTGTGCAAGTCAATAGCAGCCAGAGAAGGAATTCGAGATTCTGAAAGAATTTTGTTCTCTTTCTTTACTAGCCTGGAATTTCGAGCTAGATGAAAATGACCAAAAACACAGTAAAAGTATTAGACGTTTTGTTAGTTTTTCACATCTTACATGTATCCCTCAGTAAGCCTGGAGTTGTTATGGGTATGTGAACATTAGAGAGAAGTACTGATCTTCAACCGAGAAGTTTAAGAAAGTGTCTCTTCATTTTCCACCAAGGAAAGCCTCCAATGGGTCCTGTCCCGACTAACCTTTGCCTCCTTTCTTGATTACGTCTTCCAAAAAAAGATAACGCAGTGCCTGAAAGCAGGCTGACGTCAAGTTGGTATTGAACCAGCTATTGACATTGCTTACATCCTTAAAGATGTAAAGTTCATTACGAATTTTTATTTTTGATATTTTGTTTGTTTATTTAACATACATTTTAAACAAAGGGGCTATAAAAACAACTAAATGTGTAAAACAAACAAAAAAATAGCTACAGGAAGTAAAAGCATCATAAACATACCTATGCCTTCCAAGGCTCTGAGCTCAGGGAGATGATTGTAGTTCAGTTCGGGCAGACGGACATCTGTCTTGGAGTATTCCCTTCTTTTCTTATTTGCCTGAAAAAGGTTCTTTTCAGTAGAGACCTAATATCATCAGAATGGTTAACACAAGGAATTAGTTTCCAGGTCAGCTAGGCTCCCCCTTCTGTAATTTCCATGTTCACATCCTAAACCTTGAGAAATTGGAGGTCTAGAGAATAATTAAAAAGTTGAAGGACACTGATCACACAGAAGACAATTTTATCCAATTATTTCAAACCTCTCCCTCTTTAAATTTACTAAAATTGCTAACAAGTGGGTGATTTAACTGGTATGACTTTCTCCTTCTGCCAATTGTCAATGTGAGTCCTGGAAAGGAGTTAAAGGTTGGAAATGTCCTGCAAGGCCGGGCCTCACAACACTTCCTGGGCTTCCTAGCAAACAGCTGCTGTGTTCGACATTGATTTTGAACAGTTCATTTTCACATATGTATCACATCTTCTCCTAGCTTGCTTATCAATTTTCCAATGTAATCTTTTTATGCATTTTTCCATATTTGTCCTGGTCTTGCTCTTCAGAATTAGCACATAATAATATCTTCCTAGGAATACAGTTTATTAAGTAAAGAATTATAACTTCAATTATTTTCCTAACCTTTCTGAGTACTATTACTTCATAGTGGATAAAATCAGAAAAAAATAATGAAGTGAGAACAGCAGTAGCACTCAAACTCTACATCTTTATGCCTTTAATACTTTTCCCAATCTTTTTCACAAAAGAATAACAGAAATCACATTTTTCACATTTTTAAAACAAGTGACACAGAGGGAGATTATGTGATTTGCTTTAAAAAAACCACATGTCATGATGAAATACACACAAGCATATGTATAATGACAACATTAAGCCACTGAGGTGCCACGATGCCTTGAACTTTTTTTTTTTTATTATTATTATTTTTTTTTTTTTGTAGAGACAGAGTCTCACTTTATCGCCCTGGGTATAGTGCCGTGGTGTCACACTGCTCACAGCAACCTCCAGCTCTTGGGCTTAAGCGATTCTCTTGCCTCAGCCTCCCTAGTAGCTGGGACTACAGGCGCCCGTCACAGCGCCCGGTTATTTTTGTTTGTTTGTTTGTTTTGCAG
>CAUYON010139324.1:0-49793 GCA_963573935.1 Arctocebus calabarensis
TTCTACTGAATTTCTCAGATCTTTAAGGGCTACAACTTCTTGTCTCAATGTGTCAAAATCTTTGGTCATTTTGTCTTTGAATTCATTGAATTCTTGAGACATCTTTTGGGTCATCTTTTGAATTACTGCTTGAAATTCTAATTCCATCTTTTCCTCCATTCTGCTGATCTTATTTGCAATTCAGATTCTGAATTTGATTTCAGACATCACAGCCATTTGCCTATGCAGGAGATCTTGTGCTGTGTCTGCCTTGTCGTTACTTGGAGGGGTTGGTCTACTCTGATTATTCATATTTCCAGAGTTTTTCCACTGATTCTGCCCTATGGTTGTTTTTCACCATTGTGTCTGGCCCTTCAAGTGGTGGGTGCAGGGTGACGCAGTTATCCAGGAAGTTTTTTGCTGGCGGTGGGCCTGCAGAGAAGCCTGGCGGTCGCTGGTGAGGTCCCTGGAAGAAGGCTGGCCTGCAGAGGCCCCGTGGGTGCCAGGCAGAGGCTCGCATGGTTGCCAGGAGTGACCCTGGCCAGGGGCCTGGCGGTCACGGGTGTAGTCCCTGGCAGAAAGCAGACCTACAGAAGCTCGGCAAGTGTGGGATGCAGGGCCAAGCGGTCTCTGAGGGAGTCCCTGGCAGAAGGCTGGCCTGCAGAGGCCCCATGGGTGCCAGGTTGAGGCCTGCATGGTCACCGGGAATGTTCCTGGCCAGGGGTGGGCCGGTGGGGGCCCTGCGGGTGCCAGTCAGAGGCCCACGTAATCGCCAGGGGAGTTCCTGGCCGGGGACAGACCTGCAGAGGCCTGACCGTTCCTGCCAGAGCCTGTAGCAGACAGCGGGCCTGCAGAAGCCTGGAAAGCATGGGGCGCAGGGCCAGGTGGTCACTGGGGGAGTTCCTTGCCCAGGGTGGGCCTGCAGAGGCCTGGAGGTTGCAGTCAGATTTACTGGCAGAAGGCAGGCCTGTGGAAGCCCTGTAGGCTCAGGCGCAGGGCCGCATGGTCACCAGGGGATTTACTGGCCAGGGGCAGATGTGCAGGGGCCCTGCGGGTGCCAGGTAGAGGCCTGTGTGGTCGCCGGGGGAGTTCCTGGCTGGGGGCAGATCTGCAGAGGCCTGGTGGTCCCCAGTAGAGTCTCTAGCACATGGAAGACCTGTGGAAGCCCGGCAAGCACAGGCGCAGGGCCAGGCAGTTGCCGGGGGAGTTCCTGGCCGTGGGCTGCCCTGCAGAGGCCTGATGGTTGCAGGCAGAGTTCCTGGCAGAAGCCTGCAAAAGCCCTGCAGGCTTGGGGTACAGGGCCGCATGGTCACCAGGGCATTTACTGGCCAGGGGAAGGCCAAGGCAGTTCCTGGCCGGGGGCAGACCTGTGGAGGCCTGGTGGTGGCTGGCAGAGTTTCTAGCATACGATAGGCCTGCAGAAGCCTAGCAAGCATGAGGCTCAGGGCCAGGCACTCGTAGCTTCCCTGGCTGGAGAGAGGGAGTATTGCCACAGCCCCCCAGAGTCTTTTCCTGGTGGGGCGCTTGTTCTGGCAGGTGGGGTTGGGGGCACTGCTCAGGGACCTCCTCCCTCAGTCTCAGCGGGGGTTAGGCTTCTGGTTCATCAGGTAAGGGGGGAAGGGTGTACAGTAAGTTCGGAATGGTGGGGAAAACTTTAGTTCAGTTTTTCTGCCTAGCAATAGTTTTCAGAGTCACACTGGGGTGCTCAGGGGAGGCACACCTCACTTCCCACAGCACTCTTCAGTAGGGTGAGACAAGAGGTCCACAGTTCACCACTTGTCTGTAGAAAACCTGCAGGAGCAAAAGAGGAGAGAAAAACGAAAGGAAACAGGAAAGCAAGAAACTCAGAGCTTTCTTGGGGGAGGGGACGGACACTCTTCCTTTCAGATGAATTTTGTACCTGAAGCTTCTTTCTTGAGGTCGCAGCCTATCTCAGCAGAGGTGACACGCAGAAATCACTTCTCTCTCTCAGCTGGGCTCCCAGTATTCAGCTTAATTGCGCAGTTTCTGGAGGTTATCTTCCCTTTTGGACAGGAGCCTTTTTTGGAAGCTGCTTCCAGGCAGCCATCTTGCTCCGCACTCCCTATAAGATATTTTTGAGTCTTATTTTATGACATACTTTATAGTCTAGCTTAGTGAATATTCCATGTAACCTTGAAAAGAATATACTGTATATATATATTCTTTAGTTGTTGGAAGTAATGTTCTGTAAATCTCTCTGTGTTTCAAGTCTTCTTTATCCTTATAGATTTTTTTTCCTTTGTGTCTACCTGTTAACAATTACAGAAGAATGAACATTTGAAACTCTGATTATAATTGTGGATTTTATTTCTATCCATTTTTTTCTTCATATCTTTTGAAGCTTTTGTATCAGGTGCACACACATTTAGAAATTTGGTGTATTGTTGAAGACTTGACCCCTTTATTATTATGAAATATCCCTCATTAGCTCTGGTAATATTTCTTAACTTGAAATCTATTTTGTCCATAGTGTGTTTTGTGCTGTATCCAGCTGGTTTTGTTAAAACTAAGTCCCCTAGATCTCCTTCTCTATACCATTCTGAAATTGAGTTAGCCCAAAGAGAAACTAGACGAAAGAGAAATTTGTGTGAGCTTTGGAATATGTTACTCTGTTAGGATTGTTGTGGTTAGGTGTGGTGATGCACCCAAGAAGAGATGCTGCTGAGTTTCAGCTTTTCCTTACCCTCTTCCCTTCTGTGTCTGGCTCTTTTTCCTGACTGCTAGTCCTGCTGACAGTGGCCCTAGCCCACCATTGGCTTCAGACCCACAAAAGTAATAGTTTCCTACATAAGTTGACCAGCTCCTTCTCTGTAGTCCCACTTTAGCAACTGGCCATGTTTGCTTTCTTAATTACCTTCTGGGTGACTCTTCTGACCTTCCAACTCTCCCTTGCTAGTCTCCCCATTTCCAATTCTTCTCTAATTTCTGTAATAAATTAAAGAATGTATTCTCTGATGTCAAGGAAATTTATAAACCTCTAACCATTCTGATTATAGAAAAAAGGAAAGAAGACACTAATATCAAGAATGGTATGGGATAGTGCTGTCCTGAGGTTGGGCTTTGCGTTTTGTTCTGTTTTCAGCTTTATGTGTTTGAAATACCAGAAATCCCTAAAATGAAGAACAAGAGAACCTGAATTTTATCTGTGATGAAACCATAGGTTCTGGGTAAGAAACCTAATCTTCCATGATTGGAAGTCAAAAAATTTTTTCATTTTCTATGCCTTCATTTCTACATGTAAAGCAGAATAAATGTGAGTGCTTAGGTTGCCCAATGTTTAAGTGAGATGTGTAGGTAAAGCATGGCACCCAATGACTATCATAGAGTAATTGTTCAATATAAATTAGGTCTTATCAGTGCTGTTGCTACCAGCATTTCCATTAGGCTTTGTTTTTTGAAATAGCCTTCTTGATATTAATAATTCATTATTTAAACTTTCTCTGATAGTCATGAAATTGTTCCAATGTGTATTATTACAAATATGTGTACTACTGTGAGGACCAGACATATACCTGTCATACATCAATTGTCTATTTTTTTGTAGATATCTGGAAATGAAATTGCCGTACCAAAGTGTTTGCATATTTCTTGTTTTACTAATTTCTGCTTAAATTGCCCTGAAAAGAAGATATAGCAAGAAATATTCTTAGCATTGTATGAGAATATTTTTTTCTCCATCTTCTTACCAAACTGGATGGTACTTGCCTACTATTTCCTTTCAACTTACTTTTGCCAAAAATTTCTATAATCTTACAGTGGGAATATGTTCTATGCATCTCAAAGCTTTAAATGAAAAGAGTGAATAATAAGACTGTATAAATTTATATTCAAAATATGGGTAATGAGTTTTAAATATATATATTATTTAGGATATTTTATCAAAGTTATATATATATGTATATTTGTTTAGAAAAACAGCAGTCCCCTGATGTATTCCTACAGATTTCATCATACATAATCAATTATTTATTTATCTTCCTATCTCTAAATGAACATTATTACTTTTTAATTTTTTTATCAGTACCATGCACTAACCAATTGTGAGACTGGAGCTCTTACTTTTTTGTTTTATAGTTTAGTCATTTCCTCTTTCAATTGTGCATCATCACCACCACATTCAAACATTCCACTCACTGCCTTGCCCTCCTAATATACTGTATTTGTATTGTAGTTTAATGTTTTCAATTACTATATTATTATAACTATGTCAATTTTATTCAGCGTTCAGTCAAATTGGATATACATCGAAGGAACAAAAGACCAGTACCTTCAGGGACTCTTTCTCAAGTAGCTAAATGTCAAAGATTTATTTAATCTTTGGACACTCCTCCCCTTCCTTTTCCTATTCCAGGTAAAATATTAGAACTAATCATCCCAGCTGAGGTTAGGTATCCTCTCCTGGAGCAGAGGAGGGTGGGGCATCTTCATGAACAGTACCAATGTCTTTTGGACATTGTCCAAAGAGGGAGGGACAGTTTCAAGAAAGAAAGAAGCAAATGCTGGGGCATAGTGTGGGCAAAACATAGACAAAACAAGGACAAGAAGAAAACCCGTCAGTTCTACGATGGAAGTATGTAGGAGAGGGCAGACTTAGGGTGAGGGGAAAAGAGTTTTGAGAGGTGTGGGCCATGGTTGCACTTGTATAGGCTGGAGCCACACACGCCTGTTGGGGGTTTAAAGGGGCTGAGGGCTAATGAGAATCTGCCCTTCCCAACTTGGCAAGACCAGTGAGAGGACTGTCTAGGTCACCAGGGCCTGAGCTGGGGCAGTTATGGTAGGAAAAGAAAGGAAGGGGTCATTTCCTTGAGGCAGAGTGAAGTCCTAAGCTCGGGACTTGATAGGGAGTGAGACTACCCTGGCCATTGGCAGCTGAAGATGATTGGCCGGGTAAGAGGACTGAAAACTCTGTGCTGTACACATGCAGTTCCTGGAAAGAGCTGCTCCAGAAAAGGTTCCTGAGGGAGAGAAGGTGGAAGACCTGATTTGGAAAGTGGAGGGTTGAAGAGGAGGGTCTGTATGGCTCTGCAGAAGCCTGCTGGGTAATCCAATAGTCCCCTTGCTCACCTCCTAGCCAGAGCCCCAGACTTCCTGCCCTAGAAGTGCACAGCTAGCTCAGCCAGGGCATCAACCAGCAGGACTAGTCTTGGGGATGTTGGTGGTCTGAGGGCCTGGCCTTGCAGTTGTCCTGCAAGGGGAGAAATGGGGGACTAGGCTACTTGCCAGTTAACTAAACCTCAGAGATTCAGTGAGGTCCTGACTTTGCTCCCAGTCAGCTGTGAACCTATTTACTCCCAGTCCATTCGCCAAACTGTGAAGAGAACCTTTGCAACTTTGCAAGAACGAAGCCAGACAAGAAGGGATTTGTTCTGTGAAGTTTGGATTCAGTTGAGGGGCTACACTTGGGGATCTGGAGGTCCAGAGGCTCCTCATCCCTGGTGGGGCTTTTCAGTAGAGCACGGACCTCAGGACTCAAGGAAGGGACTCCACCCACTGTGAGCAGCCAGGCTCAGCAGGCCGCAACTGAGCTGCCCAGGTGACCCCTGGCTCCTAGCCCTCCTCACCCTTTCTTCTCGCTCCTCTCCTCTCCCCCTCCTCCTTACTACCTCCCAGGGTCCTTGATCCCCTTCTTTTCAGATTTCCAGAGTCAGCCCTCAAAACACACTTGTGTTTTAGTCCTTTTATACACAGAAAGTTTCAAAACGAGATTTGGCAGCGACCATTTCGTGAAGGTCCTTCAGAACCCTGGACCAGTTTTCCCTGTTCATTAGAAGAGGAAGAGGAATGCAATGGTACATTTCAAAACCAGTAAGAATGGCGTATAAATGTCTTGCCACAACAAATAAGTAAGCAAGGTGTTGGTTATGTAAGCATTCCACATTGTATGTCAGTTCAGTACATTGTACCCCATAAATGCATCAGTGTACACAGTTATGATTTAATAAAGAAAAAATATATATATCAAAATGAAATAAAGGTTATAAGAAAAACACTAAAAAAAGAGGACGCGTCCCCATGGGTCTGTCCTAAGATGTCTTCTCCTGGGAGCCGGGTTGGGCAGGGGGCAGGGTGTCCCCGCAGACCGCTTCGCTCCTCTCCCCTCAGCCCTCAGCAGCCCGCCCTGGTCCACACGGGCGCCGGTCCCAGTGGATTCCAAACCCCAGCTGTGTGAGGACTGAGGGGCGATCTCCCAGTCAGAGAGTCAGGATGTGGGGCAATAGCAGCGTCCCGGCGCGGTCCCCGGAGACTGGTGGATGAGGGTAGGGGCGAGACTAGGGACTCCTCAGGACAGTCTTCCAGACAGGTCATCTTCAGTGCAGAGACACAGCGACGATGCGGGGGAGAGTAACCTCGGGGACTGGGATTCCGGGCGGTCCCGAGGGTCCCACCTGTCCGGGGGTCGGGGGCACCTGTCGGGTGGCGGTGCCCCTGGGCGGCCCGGCCCGGGCCTCCGATTGCACAGGGCCACGCGGCTCCCCGAGGACCAGGACGTCCCAGGCTTGCCGACTGACTCCACGGGGCAGCAATTCCTGTGTAAACCCCGAATCTGGAGGAGGACACGGGGGGAAGAGGGGGGTCATCACACAAGGCGCGGAGGGACACGCGGACCCGGGGCAGCCCTGTCCCTCCGGAGCTTCCACCCCGGACCGAAACGTTCCTCTCCCGGAACCAGGACATGGAGGAACCAGGAAGAGGAAAACACGTGCCACTCACTCTTTTCCTCTGAGTTTGAGGATCGAATTTCCCTTTGAATCACTTCGGACCCCAGAGTAAACGTGTGCTCTAAACGCTAAGGTCCCACGACGCGCGGCTCGGATCTCTGGATTCAGAGGCCAGAGCGCTCACCCTTCCTCCACGCAACCACCAGGGGGCGCGCGTCAGCTTACTGGAGCCGGGCATGTGCTTTCTCAGGCTGTCTTTCTGGAGATGGTCCTTCAGTATCTCTTCTTGTCGGAAGGCCCAAGTACCATCAACCTGCAACGGGAGGAGTCGCCCTGACTTCCTTTCTTTCTGTCTGTCTCTTTAGGTTCGTTTCTCGGAGAATGAGAGTAAGTCTCTCTTGGGATTTCACATAGGAAAGAGCATTTTGAGCCTCCACCAAATCCGCCTGCCCTGCCTGGATTCCTGGACTGATGTAAAACTTCTGCCTCCTTCCCAAAATGTGTTCCTTTATTTTTCTTTGCAATTATCCTCTTACCTTTGTCCAAGGGGGACCGATGAGCTTCAGTACGGGGTTTGGAATAGACAGGGATTTTCACTGCGCTCTCCTCCTGCCCTTCTCCTCCCGGTCTACTCCTGATGCCCCCTCTCCTGCCCCCTTTCTTCCTTGCTGTCTCCCTCCCCACCCGTTTCTCCAGCTCCCTTCAACTCTCCTTACTTCCTGCAGCCCACCCGCTCCTCTATTGCATTCCTCTTGGCTAGCATTCCTCTTCCTTCTCCCACCACATTCACCTCAACCACCCACACAACACGAGACCAATACAGGAAAGGCTAGGGCAGTCTGAGGGGATGATGAGGAATACATTTCTCTGTGGTCAGGACACTTTGGGGGTTTCTACTGGGGAGGTCAACTGAGGTGACACCAGCTGAGTTGCTTAATGTCAACAGCCACTCCTCCAGGCCTGAGCAGAACTGGCAAATCCAAGGTGACCCCATGTCTGGGATGCCTCCAAATAGGCACACTTCAATTCTGAAATGCTAAATCCAAGTGCCAAAGTCCAAGGAAACTGAATCCAGTGGAAGCCCTTTACTTTGCCAGTTGAGGATCATGGTCCCTCCATGTGCCTGCCCCTCGATCTCCCGCAAGGTCCAAGCACAGGGATTTGTATTATGTAGGATGCTGCAGATACCTGGGATGTGTGGCTAGGATATGTCCAAAAAAAAGCTACTCCTCGAATGCCCCCATTTAGACATAGACAAAGGTTCCCAGGGACCTAGGTGCACACCAAGAGATTGTTCCTTTCTGTCCTCGTGATGGTGTCTAGAGCCTTGGTGCTGTGTGCCTTGTGACTTTGTGATGTGGGCTAATCTTGCTGGAGTTAGGTGATATCGTAGAGTGGGTTTGATTTGCATTTCTCTTATGATTAAAGACAATAAGCATTTTTTCATATGTTTGTTGGCCCTTCATTTGTCGTCCTCAGAGAAATTTATGTTCAAATCACTTGCCCACTTATAGAGAGGGCTGTTTGCACTTTTCTTGTTTAATTTGAGTTCTCTGTAGATTCTAGTTATCAAGCCTTTGTCAGATTCATCACATGCAAAAATCTTCTCCCATTCTGAGGGCTGTTTGCTTTGTTTGTGGTACTCTTAGCTGTGCAAAAGCTTTTTAGCTTGATCAAGTCCCAGTTTTTTATTGTTGGTATTGCTGCAATTACTAGGGGGAGTGGTTCTCATAAAGTTTTTCCCCAGGCTAATATCTTCAAGTGTTTTCCCCACACTCTCTTCTAGCATTTTTATTGTTTCATGTCTTAAATTTAAATCTTTTATCCAACAAGAATCAATTTTTGTCAAAGGTGAGAGATGCGGATCCAGTTTCAGTCTTCTGCATGTGGATGACCAGTTTCCCAGCACCATTTGTTAAATAAGAATTCTTTTCCCCATTGCATGTTTTTGTTAGGTTTACAAACAATAAAATGACGATATGCAGCTGGGATCGTCTCTAGATTCTCTATCATGCTTCCATAGTTCTATGTCTCTATTTCTGTGCCAGTCCCCTGCTGTTTTGATCACTATAGCCTTGAAATATGACCTGAAGTCTGGCCATGGGATGCCTCCCGAATTGTTTTTATTTCTAAGAAATGTATTTGCTATTTGAGGTTTTTTCTGGTTCCATATGAATTGAAGTACTATTTTTTCAAGATCTTTAAAGAATGACATTGGTGCTTTGATGGGGATTGCATTAAATCTATAGATTGCTTTGGGTAGTATGGACATTTTAATGATGTTGATTCTTCCCAGCCATGAGCGTGGTATGTTCTTCCATTTGTTGACATCTTCTGCTATTTCCTTTCTCAAAGTTTCATACTTCTCTTTGTAGAGACCTCTCACTTCTTTTGTTAGATATATTCTCAGGTATTTCATCTTCTTTGGTGCTATAGTAAAAGGGATAGAGTCTTTGATTTTGTTCTTGGCTTGACAATTGTTGGCATATACAAAGGTTACTGATTTGTGGGTATTGATTTTGTAATCTGAGATCCTGCTATATTCTTTAATAACTTCTAAGAGCTTTGTAGTTGAGTTCCTGGGGTTTGCCAGGTATAAGATCATATCATCTGCGAAGAGGGAGATTTTGACCTCCTCTGCCCCCATTTGGATTCCTTTGATCTCCTTCTCTTGCCTGATTGCGATGGCTAGGACTTCCAAGTCTATGTTAAATAGCAGTGGAGACAGTAGGCATCCTTGTCTGGTTCTAGACTTGAGTAGGAATGCTTTCGATTTTACTCAATTCAATATGATATTGGCTGTGGTTTTGATGTAGATAGTCTCTATCAGCTTAAGGAATGTTCCCTCTAAGCCTATTTTCTTGAGTGTTTTTATCATGAAAGGATGCTGGATATTGTCAAAAGGCTATTCCACATAAATTGAAAGAATCATATGGTTTTTGTTTTTGATTCTATTTATGTGGTGTATTATATTTATAATTTGTGTATGTTGAACCAACCCTGTATCTCTGGGGTAAAACCCACTTGATCATGGTGTGTAACCTTTTTAATGTCTTATTGTATTCTGTTTGGTAATATCTTATTGAATATTTTTGCATTGATATTCATTAATGATATTGGTTTACAGTTTTCTTTTTTTGTTGGGTCCTTTCCTGGTTTTGGGATCAGGGTGATATTTGCTTCATAGAATGTGTTGGGGGAGGATTCCTTCTTTCTCTATATTTTGGAAAAGTTTATGCATTATAGGAACTAGATCCTCTTTGAAGTTTTGACATAATTCTGGTGTGAAACCATCTGGTCAAGGGCTTTTCTTTTTGGGGAGACTTTGTATAATTGATCTATTTCAATACTTGTTATTGGTTTATTCAAGGTTTCTAAATCTTTCTGGCTGAGGTTTGGAAGGTATTGTGCTTCCTCTACATTTTCAAATTTCTGGGAATAGAGTTTGTTATAATAATTGTTGAGAATCTTTTGTATTTCTGTGGCACATGTTGTTATTTCTTCTTTATCATTTCTGATTATAGTTATTAGAGATCTTGTTTTGCTGTTTCTGGTTAGTCTGGCCAAGGGTTTATCAATTTTATTAATCTTGTCAAAGTACCAACTTTTTGTTTTGCTGATCTTCTGAATAATTCTTTTGTTTTCAGTTTTTCTGCCCTAATTTTGGTTATTTCATTTCTTCTGCTGGGTTTGGGTTGGATTGTTCTTCCTTTTCCAGTTGGTTGAGATGGCCCATTAGGTTGCTGACTTGCTCTCTTTCCATTTTCTTGATGACGGCATCTAATAATGCTATCAATTTCCCTCTAAGGACTGCCTTTGCAGTATGCTACAGGTTTTGATAGTTGGTATCTTCATTATTATTTTGTTCCAGAAATCTAATGATCTCTTTCTTGATTTCATCTATGAGCCAGCTATCATTCAGCATAAGGTTATTTAGTTTCCATGATTTTATTTGAGTATGAAGATTTTTGTTGTTGTTGAGTTCAACTTTTATTCCATGATGGTCTGAGAAGATATAGGGGATAATTTCTATTCCATTGAAGTTGCTGAGGTTAGCCTTGTGATCTAAGATATGATCAATTTTGAAGGATGATCTGCGGGCTGATGAGAAGAATGTATATTCAATTTTGTTAGGATAAAGTGTTCTATAAATGTATGTTAAGTTCATTTATTCTAGGATCTTATTTAAGTCCATTATTTATTTGTTTAGTTTCTGCTTGGAGGATCTGTCCAGTACTGTCAGTGGGGTGTTAAAATCTCTGACTACTATAGTGTGGGAAGATATATCATTCAGATCAGTTAGAGTTTGTTTTATATATTGAGGAGCATTCAGATGGGAAGCATAGATGTTAACTATTGAAATCTCTTCATGCTGTGTGTTTCCCTTGACCACCATGAAGTGTTCATCTTTGTTTTTCATTATTTTTGTTGGTTTGAATCCCATTGTATCTGCATACAAGATTATATCTGCTTTCCATTTGCCTGGACTACCGTTTTCCATCCCTTCATGCTGAGTTTGTTATATCTTTTGAGGGAAGGTGAATTTCTTGTAGACAACAAATACCTGACCTGAGTTTTGTATTCAGTCGGCCAGCCTATACCTCTTTAAAGGAGAGTTCAAACCATTCACATTACCTGAGAGAACTGATAGATGTGGAAGAGTTTTGGTCATCTTGTTTTTTAGAAGTCCGGAGCTTAATTTTATGCCTCTTACCATTGTGAGAGCTAGGCTTTGTTCTTTCATTTTGGGGTAGGTTTACTTTGGTGATGTACCCTCCTGTTGGTTGTTACGAAGAGTAGGTCTTCAGAGTATTTCCTGTAGAGCTGGGAAGTCTGCTGACCCCCAAGCTGCTGTGTGGAAATAGTAGCATGGCAGTCCAAGCTTTTGTAGGGAGAGAGTGAATTACCCATCTCCAGCTCCTCATGAATTCTCAGGGAGCTCTGTTTTCTGCCCTTTAGGACAACTTCTGTGCTCCATTGGGTGTGCAGGGCCAGCACTTAAATGACTTTGACTTGTGACTGAACTTTGGACCTGCCCCTTCACCAGGCACAGCTCTCTGAGCTTGATTGGATGACAGGCAGGTGTGTAAGTGACTTTGGGATGAATTTTGGACCTCTGACCTCCTCTAGGTGGGGCTCTCTGAGCTCAATTGGGTAGGCAGAGCTGAGGTTTAAGCATCTTGAACTGAGCTTTGGATCTCTGGCCTCCACCAGGTGGGACTCTTTGAGCTCAATTGGATGGGCAGAGCCAGGTTTATGTGACTTTGAACTGAACTTTGGACCTCTGGCCTCCACCAGGTGGGGCTCTTTGAGCCCAATTGGGTGGGTGGGCCCAAGGTTTAAGCAACTTTGGACTGAACTTTGGATTGGCACTTTCCACTGGGTAGAGGCTCTCCGAGCTCAAGTGGGTGGGCTGTGCCCAGTGCCTGAGTGGCTCTTATATGAGCTTGAAACCTGTGCTACCTGCTGGGCAGCAGGTCCCTGAGCTTGACTGCACAGGCAGTGCCCAGTGTCTGAACTACTTTGTCTGAGCTCTGGGCCTATGCTATCTACAGAGCTACAGCTCTCAACACTTGATTGGGTGGATGGTATCCAGTGCATAAGCATCTCCCCTGAACTCTGGGCCAATGGCATCATCTGGGCGGCCTCATGAACTTGATTTGGTGGGTGGAGCCAGTGCTGGCAGTGATTAGACTGACTTTGATTAGAACTCTGGGCCAGTAATGCCTACTGATTCTTGTCCCCTTGGAGAAACTGTCTGGAGCTGCGGATTCACCACTTCTCTGCCTTTGTTAGTGCAGTGGTGGCACTATAACTGCAAAGAGTGGACTCATCAGGGACAACCTGTCAATTCAACTAAAAAGTATAATTAACATATTAAAAAAGATAAAAAGAGGAAGAAGCTGAAAATACTCATAAAGGGAAATCAGGTGAAGAACTCTGGCATCATGAATAATCAGGGCAGATCAACCCCTCCTTGGGATATCAAAGAAAATACAACAGAGAATCCCATCCACAGAAAATTGCTGAAATGTCAGAAACGGAATTTAGAATATAGATGGCAAATAAGATGATAGGACTGGAGACAGAGAACCAGAAAACAGTTCAGAAGTTGTCTCAAGAAATTAATGAATTCAAAGACGAATTCACCAAGGATGTGGACACAAAGTCATAAGGATATGGAAAGCTATAGCAGAGCTCAAGGAATCAAAAAAGGCATTTAGGAGCTTCAAAATACAGTAGAGTCCTTCAGAAAAACAATAAACAGTGTAAAGAAAGAATCTCAGATAAAGAAGACAAGACTTTTGAACTATTCTAAGCATTCAAATTGGCAGAAAAATGGAGGAAAAGAACAGAATATTCCCTGAGAGAGTAATGGGATCATTCTAAGAAATCAAACATCTGAATTATAGGGATACCTGAAGGAGAAGAAGATGGTCCCAAAGGTACAAATTCTCTGCTCCAAGACACTATGGCAGAGAATTTTCCAAGTATTGCAAGAGACACAGAAATTCAGATAGTAGATAGTTTCAGAACCCCAGCATAACTCAATCCAAACACAGCATCTCCTAGACAAATTGTAATTAATTTTTCCAATGTTAGTATGAAGAAGAAACTTCTGCAAGCAGCCAGGTATAAGAAAAGTATTACTTACAAAGGGAAAATTATAAGGGGGGCTGCAGATCTTTCAGCTGAAACTTTCCAAGCCAGAAAAGGATGGTCATCAACCTTCAACCTTCCACCTTCTTAAGCAAAACTTCTAGTCCAGGACCCTACACCCTGCAACCTTCCACCTTCTTAAGCAAAATTTCCAGTCCAGAACCCTACACCCTGCTAAAGTGAGTTTCATTTGTGATGGAGAAATCAAATACTTCCCTGGTATCCATGTGCTGAGGAAATTTGCCATGACTCAACCAGCTCTACAGGAAATAGCCAATTCAAACTCAATCAAAGTCCCAGCAGGCATTTTGGTAGAAGTTTACAATCTGATTCCATAATTTATATAGAAATATCAATGATCAAGAATAGTAAAAGCTGCATTATAAAAGGAGAACAAAGGTGAATGAGTTACACTACTTATTTCTAGAATTACTGTCATGATTATGCAGTATGGTAGAAAAAGATAGAACATAATTCAATGAAAGGGAAGGGATAATACCAAATAGATGCTTGCACATACAGCCAACAAATTATTTGTTAGGACATGAAATATATATGTGTGTATGCATATACATACAGATTACTTTTTTGGAGATTATCTATTTCTGTATCTCCAAAAAAGGCCAACATTAAGAGAACATAAAAGAAAGTCACAATGCAGAAGATACATCTCCAACAAAAGATTTTTCTCTTGACTATTATGTGTATTACATAGTTTGATAAAATAATCAACACAATAAAAGAATTTATCAAAAGACTTTAATAGATATTTCAGAAAAGAAGATATATGAATTGTCAATTAGCACATGAAAAGATGTTCAGCTTTTTAGTTGTTAGTAAAATAAAGCCATACTACAATGAGATACCATTACATATGTGAATCCATGAACATGGCTAACGTTTTAAAAACTGAAAATATCACTTGCTGGTAAGGATACAAAGCACCTGGAATTCTCATACTTGTACGAATACAAAATGGTATAATCTTTTGAAAGATCTAACAGTTCCTTACAAGGTCAAACATACACAAATCAGATTAGGGACAATCATTCCCTTCCTGGGTGTTTACAAAATATGTCTATGTGTGAATGATTGCCCAAACATGGAAGAGACACAAACATCCAGTAACAAATGAATGTATAAACAAACATGGTATATCACACAAAGAAATACTCCTCAGAAATAAAAAGGCATTCACTGTTGATGCAAACAGTAATATGGATGGATATTAAAATCGATATGAGGCAGCAGCACAGTGGCTCACAGCTGTAATCCTCATGAGCTCAGGAATTCCAGACCAGCCTGAGCAAGACTGAGACCTTGTCTCTACTAAAATAGAAAAACTAGCCAAGCATTGTTATGAGCACTTGTAGTCTCAATTACTTGGGAGGCTAAGGCAAGAGGATCATTTGAGTCCTAAAAGTTTGAGGTTGTGGCTCAGTGGGCAGGGTGCCGGCCCCATATACCAAGGGTGGAGGGTTCAAACCTGGCCCTGGCCAAACTGCAACAACAAAAAAAATAGCCATGCATTGTGGTGGGCGCCTGTAGTCCCAGTTACTTGGGAGGCTGAGGCAAGGGAATCGCCTAAGCTCAGGAGTTGGACGTTGCTGTGAGCTGTGTGATGCCACGGCACTCTATGGAGGGTGATAAAGTGAGACTCTGTCTCTACCAAAGAAAGTTTGAGGTTGCTGTGAGCTATAACGCTATGGCACTCTACCAAGGGCAAAAAAGTGAAATTGTATCTCAAAAAAATCAATATAATGCATGAAAGAAGGCAGACACAAAGGCACACAGATATGATTTTATTTATAGAAAATTGTTTAAAATGAAGACTGATAGCTGAGTGCAGTGGCTGACACATGGAATCCTAGCAGTCTGAGAGGTTGGGACAGGGGGATCACTTGAGCTCAAGAGCTGGGAGCAGCTTACGGAAGAGCAGAATCCTATCTGTATTAAAAATAGAAAATTAGCCATATTAGTGAGCACCTGTGGTCCCAGCTACTTGGGAGGCTGAGGCAGGAGGATCCCTTGAGCTCAGGAGTTTGAAGTTGCTTGTGAGGTTGGCTGATGTCAAGGCACTCTAGCCTCAGCAACAGAGTGAACTCTGTCTCCAAACTAAAATAATGCTCTCCGCCATCCTCCAAAAAACCACAGACTGATCTAGTGACAGTGATTACCTAGGCTAAGGGTAGAAGGAGTGACGAGCTGCAAAATGGTTGGAAACTATTAGGGTAATGGAAATGCCCTGTATCTTGATTATGGCAGTAGATTCATTAGTGTATACATCTGTCAAAATGCATTTAATTGTACATTTTAAAGTTGTGCAATCTATTGCCTAAATTGTACCTCCATAAGTGATTTCATAATAATTTTTATTTCTCCACAGTAGCAATCAGTAGTTAAAAAATGAATTCAATAAAACAATAGAGATTAACATCCAAAATCATTAAATGCTTCACAACGCATATAATGAAGCAGATGCAAGACTCCTAAAAGCTATTGGTGAAAGAAATTAAAAACTGAATAAATAGATAAATATATGTCATGGTCATGAATTAGAATACTCAATTTTGTTAGGATATTAAATTAACTTTTTTAAAATTTCAGAATATTAGGGGTACGTTGTTTTGTTTATATACTTTGATTTTTTCACATTGTTTTGATTAATATTATCAGTGGGTATGTTTGGAGAAACTGACAAGCTAATTTAAAAATGTATATGAAGGCTCAGCACTCGTAGCACAGTGGTTACAGCACCAGCCACATGCACCGAGCACCAGCCTGTGGTGCTGTAACCTTGGCCAACAATGACAACAGCAACAACAACAACAACAACAAAAAGCCAGGCACTGTGGCAGGTGCCTGTAGTTCCAGCTACTTGGGAGGTTGCAGCAAGAGAATTGCTTAAGCCCAAGAATTTGAGGTTGCTATGAGCTGTGACGCCCTGGCACCCTACCAAGGGTGACATAGTGAGACTCTGTCTCAAAAAAAAAAAATAAAATAAAACTGTATATGAAAGTCAAAGAACCTAGAATTGACAAAACAATTTTGAAGGAGCATTAAGTTTGAGGACTTATGCTGCTAGATTTCAGAGCTCATTTAGATATAATAATTTAAAAAATACAGTATGGTCACAAGTAAACACAAATATATCAAAGTAAAAGAATAAAAATTCAAAAAATATGCCCATATATGTGTAGTTATTTGACATTTTAAAATAAAAACACCAATACCCTTCACTGGGGAAATGAAATAATTTTCAGTAAAATGTGCTAGAGAAAAAAGAATTTGTTTTTTTAAAAAGTTAATTTTAACAACCACTTCCCACCATACATGGGAATTAATGAGAGATGTGAAAGTTAAAATCAGAAATCTTATAAGGAAAAGTATGAAATATTTTTATGAACTCAGCATAATAAACTATTTCTTAGGACACCACAGCACTCACCATAATAGAATAACAAATTGTACCGAATAAAAATTAAAACTTTTAATTACCACGAGTCCTTGTTTTAAAAAGTTAAAAAGCTATCTTTAGATGAGAATATGTATTTATAAGTACATATATCTAACAATGAATTATTCAAAAATATATAAAGAATTTCTATAGATCAAAGAAAATGACCAACAGTCCAGTATATTAATGAACAGAAAGATTTGAAAAGGTCCTTCATAAAGGAAGATATCTAAATGATCAATAGGCATATGAAAACCAAAATAAGATAGGCCTACACACCTATCAGCATGGCTAAAATTGAAAAGACTGAAAATACTAAATGTGAGAGAATGTAGAGAAACTGGAAATGGCCTACATTTTTTTTATTAACAAAAATGTAAAATAATACAACTACATTACAAAACTATGAGCTGGTTTTCTGCTTTTTCACCAAAGAATTCCACCCTTGGCTATATATGCCCAGGAGAAAAGAGTGTGTATATTCACTTAAAGAATTGTACAAAAATATCAATAGTTACTTCATGTATAACAGCCCCAAAGTAAACCTGTCTACCCTCAGAAAAATGGATAATCAAATTGTATGATGATCATAAAATAGAGTACATGTATTGCGTGGCCAAAAAAAAAATTAAACAAAAGAAAAACAAACAAATTACTGGCATATTATAACCACCTGAGATTAAATCTCAAAACCAGATGCTGAGTAAGAGTATTCAGAACAAAAGATAACATGATTCTATTTTTATGAAGTACATAATAATGTATAAATTGATTTACTTTCTGAAAAAATTGAGTCTTCTAAATCATGAAGAATAAGAAAAATTAGCCTATAGCAATTACTGTAGTTTGGATATTTGTCTTCCCCTAATCTCATGTTGAAATTTAATGTCCAGTGTTGTTGGTGAGGCCTAATAGAGGGTGTTTTGGTCATAAGAGCAGATCCCTCCTAAATAAATTAATGCACTCTCTGGGGTGGGAATAGGGAGTGAGTTCTCTATTGGATCCAGACCTGTTTGTTAAAAAGAGCCTGGCATCTCCCCTCTGTTTCTTCTGCTTCCTTTCTATCATGTGACCTCTACACACACTGGCTTCCTATTGCTTTCCAGCATGAGTGGAAGCAGCCTGAGGCCTTTATCAGAAGAAGATGCTGGCCGCATGCTTCCCATACAGCCTGCAGAGCTGTGAGCCAAATAAACCTCTCTTCTTCATAAATTACTTAGCTGCAAGGATTCCTTTATAGCAATGCAAATGGACTGAGACGGTGACAAAGTTCAGAATATACTTGTTATTTGGGGGATGAATATTGGCTAGCAAGAGCACATCAGAACTATTGACCATGGTGAAATTTTCTGTCTTGACCTGGGTGGCATTACACAATGATGCATAATTATGTTAAAATTCATTGAACTGTACTGTTAAGTTTTTTGCATTTTGCTAGATGCAGAACTGTTAGAAGAGAAAAAGAAAGAGATGACAAAGGCTCAAAAAAGTGACAATTAGAAATAGGTAAGAAATATTCAGAACATAAATAATAAGGATCCCTGTAAACAAAACCAAAGCAAAGGAATAGCACAAACACCAAAAAAAAATTGACATTTAAAAGTATGAAATAATATTAAAATAACACACTGCTTCTTTGAGAATATCAATCTAGCACCACAAATTCTGATACTTATTCCACCAAAAGTATTGTCATTCAGTTTGATATAATGGTATGAGGTTAGCTTTAAAGACAAACAGGACTTATTTCTAATGCTTTTTCTTCTCTTTACTAGATTTGTGACCCAGGGGAGTTTTGTAATCTTTCTGAGTTTATTTTCCTCATTGGAGAAGGATAATATTTGAGTATTAAGGTAGTTTATAAGATTAAATATGATCTCCTGACAGTGTTCATGAACCACATGTAAGTGTTAAGAATATACTTATTCTTACTTCTCCTTATCTACTTAAAAATTGTAAACAGACAACAAGTGGCAAAGAATATGTAAAATGTTCTAACATATTCTTTCATCATTTCTAGAAAGAAGTCACACATACAGTAAAAGAGGACTTAGTTCATATTGAATAACCTTCCCCAAAACCTGAAACAGGTCTAGTCTACTGTTAATACCAGAAATGAAAGTCTTGACTAGATCCTTGCAGACTCCTCTGTGTAGAGTAGACCAAAGAAGCATATTCTACCCCTAGAATTGTGTTTTTCAACCTTTTTTTATCTCACAGCACACTTGAACCTATAAACTTCCATAGCACACTTAAATTATGCTGATAAAAAAAAGTAAAAAAAGAATATACTCACTGTGCTTTGAACTTATTTTGAAAATAGTTTAATTAATGATGCTTAAGTTTTTTTTGCTGCATACCTAAGATTCTCTTAGGGCACATTGGTTGAAAGTCACTGCCCTAGAACACCAAGGTTGTCCCTCAAAGGGACACTCAACTCTTCAACTCTATAAGGTCCTGAGTTACATGTGAAATTGGATTGGATTAAGGCCAAGCTGAACCACATGATCAGTTCTTTCACTTGAATCAACACCAATGAAAGGGTACCATTTCCCAGATCTCTGTTACAGGTCACTGGAGGCATCAAGGAGGCAATGGCGAACATATAATCAATCAGAACAAGTATCACTCAGTGGACAGGACACATACTTAAATAATATTCACTCTCTGCTAAAACCCAGGCAAGCTCACATTTAAAAAGTGATGTTTTGAAGAAAACATAGGTATAAATCTTTGTGACTTGGGTTAGACACTAGTTTCTTTCTTTTTTTTTTTTAAAGAACTATTTATTATTAGAGAAAGTCCAGAGTCCAGAAAAAGAAAGCTGAATCCAGAGGGGACACAGGAAGAAAGCCTCCTTCAGGGTTCAGGGTAGACACTGGTTTCTTATATGTGCATAAGCAACCCCAAAATAAACAAACTGGACTTCATTAAATTGAAAAACTTTCATGCTTTAAAGAATATTATTAAGGAACTGAAAAGATAAGTCAAATAATGAAACATATACAAATCATATATCTGGGAAGAATCTAGCATCAAGAATATATAAAAAATTCTTATAACTGACTAATAAATAACAATCAGTTTAATAGGGGGAAAAGGAGTGTTAATAGACATTTCTCTAAAGGATGCATAGAGATGGCCAACAAGCTCATGCAACAATGTCTAACATTATTAGTCATTATGAAAATGTAAACCTAAACCAAAATGAGACACCACCTAACACCCATTCGTATGACTACAAAACAAACAAAAAGAGAACATATGTTGGAGAGGTTGGAGAGAAAATAGAATTCTCATGCATTGCTAATGCCTTTGTACAATGGTGGAGCCCACTGTGGTTGGAAAATAGTCTATCAGTTCCTCAAAAAGTTAAACATACCTTATATGGAGGTGGCGGGTTCAAACTCAGCCCCAGCCAAAAACTGCAAAAAAAAAAAAAAAAAAAAGTTCAACATACAGTTTCATATGATCCACCAATTCCACTCCTAGTTATATAGCCAAGAGAACTTAAAACAGTGAAAACATGTTCACTTAAAAACTTCTCCATGAATGTTCATAGCAACATTATGCACAGTGGTTAAAAAGTGGCAGCATCTCAAATGTCCATCAATTGACGCATAAAGTATGGTATACTCTATAATGGAATACTATTTGGCTGCAAAAAGGATCAAGGTGCTGCTATATTCTGTGACAAGGATAAACCTCAGAAGCATTATGCTAAGTAAAACAAGCTAGATGCAAAAGGCCACATACTGTATCATTCCAAATACAGTATACGAAATTTCCAGGACAAGTAAATCCACAGAGAGAGAAAGTAGATCAGTGGTTGCTACTGATTGCAAGAAGAGAGTAATAGAGAGTGACTGCCAAATAAGTACAGGCATTCATTTTTGGCGTTACAAAAATGTGTTGAAATTAGGTGGTGGCAATGGTTGGAAAACTGGAAATATAGTAGAAGATACTGAATTGCTTTAAAATTGTGAATTTTATGGTATATTAATGATACCTCAATAATAAAACTGATAATAACATTAAAGCAATGTGCCTTCTCACATTTCTTACACTCTATATTTTCATCAGGCAATGTGTCTCAGATTAAATCAGTGGCCAGAATATGAGGCTGTGTACCGTTGTAAGAAAATATATCAGATGAAAAAATTAAATCCAAAAGGCTTTTTGGCAGAAATGAAGTATATATAAGAGAAATATCTGACACAAGTGAATTGGGAAATGTGGGAAAAGGTTTGGGGATGCAGGGAGTCTACCTGAGATCTGACTCCAGTACTTAGAACGAGGGGACCTGGGTTAATTACAGACTCTCTGTGCCTTGGTTTCTTCATCAGCAAAACAGGGGAAAGTAATGTTTCCTCACACAATGATTGTGAAAATCAGAAACCAATAATATATATGAAAAATCATCCCATAAACTGTAAGGTCATGATATGAGTGGGCCCCCAAACTGACTGCACATCTAAGTAATATTAACAAATACATTGCAGGGCCCACTGAAGCCCACTGAATCAGAATTGTGACAGTGAGGACTAAGAACCTGTGTTTGCACTAACTTTCCCAGGTGTTTCTTTCTATGATCAGTTTGGGGGTAGGAAGCACTGAGCTATATATCATTATCCCAATGGGATAAAAGCAGAGCAAAGAACAACAAAAAGATTTTCAACGCAGTCTCTAAAACAGCTAAGAAATTGTTGGGGGACTCTAGGAATGAAAGAGACCTGGCTCATTGGGCCTCATTTTCACTTCATCTGGAGTACAGCAGAGATATAAGCCCTTGGGGACATGTGCCTGAGGCACTGACAGTGCACCTTTGAAACAGTGAAAGCCCTAGTTTGAAATTCAAGCTTGTTTTCAATAGATGTTAAGTTTACCTTTTCTTTACAGTGATTGGACCATTCCTTTCCAGGCCTCTCACCTTACAAAAAAGGAATCATACCAGTAAGAATTCAAACTTCAGTAGAAATGTGTAAGTAAGGAAGTAACCTTGAACTTACCATGTTCTGTTAGTGGAATACAACCACTGGTCAACAGTGTTAGGCCAACTCAAAATCACATATCAAGCAATATTCCATACAACTTATCATGGCCCTGTTCTGTTCAATATGTGGAGGAACTAAATGAAAACCAAAAAATAGCATCAAGTTTATAAGACTTTCCAAAATAGATGGTCACTACATGTATTCAGGAGATATACATAAATGGCTTCAATCTCTTGATATCTTGAAAGAGCCCTTCTGGGACTAGAATGATATTTATACGTGACAAATATGGAATGTAGTGTTTAGTGACATTAAAAAGCAAACCATCCCATACATGGAGGAGACGTTTAGGAGACAGAGATGTCACTGGTCTTAAGTTTAATGAAAAGCCAACATACTTCACTAGTAAGAGAACAGAAACCAGCATAACAATGGGATCCAGAAAGAAAATATTGAGACAGGACAGAAAACATTTATTAAAATGAATTATTTTGGGGTGGAACAAGACAGTAGACTGGAAGGATCTCTTTGCTGGCCTCTCCCAGCATGGCAGGGGTGAAAAAGAGAACCCAACCATATCTGGCATGAGGAACTTACCTGGAGTGTGGCTCTGGGAGCACAGCGAGGCAGTGGTGGATTGCAGAAGACAGCAGGAGACCTGGAGCTGTGGAGGACTGATTCAGTAGGCACTGAGAGTCTGCAGGGACTAGCTGTATCCTCACAATGGTCTGGGCAGGGGAGGAAGCCTTTCTGTAGTTTGTGGATCTTAGGGGGAGCAGCACATTGAGTGGAAAGCCTAGGAGAGTGGGTGGACAGGAACAGTGTACAGCAACCAGGTTTGAACACGTGGTTGAGTGGATTTACCATCTGCATGGCTGCTGGCAGGGAGGCCATATTAGGAAGGCCCTGCCTGACATTGTGGGAAGGGCCTGTGGGTAGGTTTGTTTGCAGGGGCTTAAAGCACAGCTGACCCTGTTCTGCCTGCTAAGATCAGGTATCCATGCTTGGGGCAAGCTGAGTGTCTCCCACAACCCTGCAGACTTGTTTTCAGGTGTCACTGTGAGATTTGCCTCCTAAGGATTCTGGAGAGCTTTAAGACCCTAAACTGGTGGGGGCTGAATGCTAAGGGAACAATCAGGTGCTCTCTGAGAGCAACTATTCAGGAAGACAGGACAAGTCCTTCTCAGAAACTAGAGAGTAGCTTGTGTTTTGGCTCCTAAAATCATAGCGCCACCTGGTGTCCAGCTAATATATTGCAACATATATTCCTATTATAGTTGCTCACTTCAGCTATTTATATATGTAAGTTTTTTTTCTTTTTATTTTATTTGTTACTGAGGTGGTTTCTGTTTTTGGCTATTTGAGCTTTTGTTTTGTTTCGTTTTGATTTTGCTAATTTGTTTGGTTAGTTCTATTCTTTACTTTTATTTTAAAAACAAAAATGTGAAGTTTTTTCCTTTCTTCTTTTTGGAATAAATTTATTTCAGGTTAATGTGACAAACAACCAGTCAAAATATTTGATTTTGTTAAGTAGTGTCCCTCTTGCAGTTATGTCCCACACATAAAAGGTGTGCCAAACACCGCCACTTTGTGCCCATTCATTGAGAGCTCCTCAAACTCCTCTCTGTCCCTCATTACCACTCCCCCCAACTTGAATTGAAATGAGTATTTCACCTATATGGGCATGTATCAGGTCATCTATTGGCTTCATATTAGTATTTAGTCCTTTGGATAATTGCTTTTCCAGTCTTGTGACACTTTACAAAGAAGAGTGTATTTCATCTCTATCCATGATATTACTGGATGGTTCCATTCTTAATTTCCATTTTCACTTTCCTCAAGAGTAAGGGCTCCTGTATTTTTGGTTATGGTATTTCAGACTCATTTATTCTTTCTATATTTTACGTCTTTCCTTCTATGTTTTTTGATAGAGACTTTTCTAATTTTCTCATATTTCCCACATAAATTGTTCATACTACAGCTAAGATCTCCCCCCTTTCTGTTTTTTCTTCTTTCCTTTTTCCACTTCCTTCTCTCTTTTATTTGATACAACAGTATTTTTTATTTTCTTTACCTATTGTTGTTTTTTTCCTCTTTTGTCTGAATGCTGGGGTGGGATGGCATTGGTCTGAGTGGAATGTCACAGCAGTGGTTTGGTCCAAGGAGACCAAGAGATCATGGGCTAGGGAGTCCTTTTACCTCTGGCCTTAAGAATACAGTATTGGCAAGTCCACACTACTGAATTTTTCTTTTTATGTACTCTTTATTTTTTCTTGTTTTTCCTCTATTATTTTCCTTCCTATATTTGGCAGAGGTAGGGTCTGGCTTTCCTCAAGCTGATAAGGAGCTCCTGATTTGAGGAACCTACTCAGCCCAGTCTCTTCCCCAAATCCTTGAGCTACAGATGTGGCCTTAGCAGCATACTGAACAATACAATTTATCTTGTCACTCTCATTCTCTCTTCCTGTCTTTCTCTCCTGTTTTTCAATTCTTTTTCTTAATCTCCCTTTCTTTTTTCTCCTTTTTTCTTTTTATTTCCTTCTTTTTTCTTCTTTCTTCTGGCTTGCTTTTTACTCCTTTCTTCCTTTTGGCCGTATAACAAGTGGCTACTTCTAAGCTCTGAGATAAGGTAGTTTAAAGCAAAGGATGTGGTGCGAAGGAAAAAATAGGGCAAGGAGGTGAACAAGAGTAAAACACACATGAGAAGAAATCACAAATTCTGACAACATGAAAAATCAAAACAGAGAAACTCCTCCAAGAGACCATAAGGCAGCACTGCAGAGGACTCCACCTATAATGAATTATTAGAGTTGATAGAAAGGGAATTAAAAGATGTGGATGATGAAGGCAACAAAGTGAATGGACAAGAAAGTAGAAAAACAGAACCAAAAGATGGATAAGAGACATGAGGAATATACAAAGGCTATGGTGGAGCTTAAGGAGACAATCAGGGAATTTAAAGATGCAGGAGAAAGTATCAAAAATAGATTAGACCATGGAGAAAGAGACTCTCAGAATTAGAGGATAAAGTTCTTGAGTTAACCCAGTAGTTAAAGGGGTAAAAAAGAAGAGAGAGAAAGCAGAAAAGTCACTCAGAAAACTTATGGACTTTACAAAGCATTCCAACATATAAATATAGGGATCCCTGAAGGGGAAGAAGATCATCCCAAAGGAATGGAAGCCCTACTGGAGACTATCATAAGTGAAAACTTCCCAAATTTCACTAAAGATTCCAACACTTATTTACAGGAATATCGAAAACTGGGTCATCTCAACTCAAGCGGAGCTTCTCCAAGACACATTGTGATGAACCTGTCTAAAGTCAAGCCAAAAGGAGAAAATTCAGTCAGGTTCTGACAGAACTGGGCAGAACCTCTAAACAGAAACTAACAAAGATGCAAAGGACTTAAAAGTGACCCTAGAACAAATGGGCTTAATAGACATATACAGAATTCGCCATCCTAAAGCTAAAGAATATACATTTTTCTTATCAGCTCATGATCATACTCTAAAATAGATTATATTGTAGTATGCAAATCAAAACTTTAAACAAATTTAAGAAAGGAGAAATTATACAATGTATCTTCTCAGACCACCAGGCAATAAAGGTAGAACTCAACTCCAACAAAAACATTCATCCCCACACTAAGGCATGGAAACTAAACAACCTCATGCTAAATGACAGTTGAGTCCAAGAAGACATAAAGGAGGAAATTGTCAAACTCCTCAAACATAATAGCAATGAATCTACAAGTTACCAAAACCTGTGGAACAAAGTAAAAGCCGTCTTAAGAAAGAAATTTATCACATTAGATGCCTACATCTGAAAAGGAGAAAGAGAGCACATCAACAAACTCATGAACCAACTTATGGAAATAGAAAAAGAACAATCTAATCCCAAGCTGAGAAGAAAAGAAATAATCAAAATTAAATCAGAGGTGAATTAAATCGAACACAAAAGAATCAATCAGAAAATTAATGAAACAAAAAAGTTGGTTTTTCAAAACAAAAAATGAAATTGATAAACCATTGGCCAGGTTAACTAGAAACAGAAAAGTAAAATCTCTAGTAACCTCAATCAGAAATAATAAAGGGGAAATAATAATAGATGTTACAGAGGTACAAGAAATTATCTCTGAATACTACAAGAAACTTTATGCCCAGACATTTGCCAATGTAGAGCATATAGATGAATACATGGAATCATACCCTCTCCCTAGATTTAATCAAGAAGAGGTAGATTTTGTGAACAGATCAATTTAATGCACTGAGATTAAAGAAAAAATTAAAAACCTCCAAACTAAAAAATCCCCATGTCCACATGGCTTCACAACCGAATTCTATCAAACCTTCAAAGAAGAGTTTATACTACAGAAATTATTCCAAAAAATTGAAAAGGACAGTATCCTCCCCAACACATTCCATGAAGCAAACATCACTCTGACAACAAAACCAGGAAAATACTCAACTACAAAAGAGAACTTCAGGCCAATTTCACTAATGAATATAGATGCAAAAATTCTTAATAAAATCCTAGCCAATAGATTACAGCTACATGTTAAAAAAAATTATACATCACAATCGAGTAGGTTTCATCCCAGGGATATACAAGGCCAGTTTAACATAAACAAATCCATAAATGTAATTCACCATATCAACAGAAGTAAAACCAAAGACAGTATGATCCTCTCAATAGATGCAGAAAAAACATTTGATAAAATTCAGCATCCTTTTCTAACAAGAACACCTAAGAATGTAGGCATAAGTGGCACATTTCACAAAGTGATTGCAGCCACATACAGTAAACACATAGCTAATATCATACTGAATGGAGTAAAACTGAAAGCTTTTCCACTTAGAACTAGAACCTGACAAGGCTGTCCTCCATCACCACTACTATTCAACATAGTGCTGGAAGTTTTAGCCAATGCAATCAGGCAAAAGAAAGAAATAAAGGGCATCCAAATGGGGGCAGAGGAGGTCAGACTCTTACTCTTTGCTAATGAGATGATCTTATACTTAGGGAACCCTATAGACTCAACTCCTGGAAGTGATTTAAAAAATACAGTAATGTCTCAGGATATAAAATCAATGTTCACAAATCAGTAGCCTTTGTATATGCCAACAACAAACAAATTGAGAAGCTAATCAAGGACACAATTCCCTTCACAATAGCTTCAAAAAATGAAATACCTAGGAATATACATTAAAAAAAAGGTGAAGGACCTTTACAAAGAAAATTATGAAACCATAAGAAAAGAAATAGCAGAACATATTAACAAATGGAAGAACATACCATGATCAGAGCTGGGAACAATCAACATTGTTAAAATGTCTACATTTCCTAAAGCAGTCTACAGATTCAATGCAATCTCCATTAAAATACCAACATCATACTTTCAAGATTTGGAGAAAAATAATTCTTCATTTTGAATGGAATCAGAAAAAAACTGGCATAGCCAAGGCAATTATTAGTAATAAAAACAAAAACCAGGGATATCACCAGACTTTAGACTATATTACAAGTCCATAATGATTGAAACAGCATGGTGTTGGCACCAAAATAGAGACATAGATATTTGGAACTGAATAGAAAGCCATGAGATGAAACTAACATCTTATAGCCAATTGATCTTTGATAAGCCAAACAAGAGAGCACACTGGGAAAAAGACTCCCCATTCAATAAATGGTGCTGGGAAAACTGTATATATACCTGTAAAGGACCAAAATGACCCACACCTTTCTCCACTCACAAAAATTGATTCAAGAGGGATAAAAGATTTAAATCTAAGCCATTAAACAATAAAAATCCTCAATGTGTGGGAAAAACATTTGAAGATATTGGCCTGGGAAAAGATTTTATGAAGAAGACTTCCATTGCCATTGCAACAACAACAAAAATAAATAAATGAGATTTAATTAAATAGAAAAGCTTCTGTTCAGCTAAAGAGACAATAACCAAAGCAAACAGATAACCTTCAGAGGTGGGGAAGATATTAGCATATTAGGAATTGGACAAAGGCTTAATAACTGAGATCTTCAAAGAGCTCAAATTAATCAATAAAAAAGAGCTAACAATTCCATAGATCATTGGGCCAGAGATAAAAATAGCACCTTTTTTGAGGAAGACAGGTGAATGGCTAACAAAACATATGAAAAAATTCTTGTTGTCCCTAATTATCAGAGAAATGCAAAATGACCCTGAGATATCACCTAACCCTAGTAGGATTAGCCTACATCACAAAGTCCCAAAGCTGAGTGTGGATGTGAAGAGAGGGGAACACTTTTACACTGTCGGTGGGACTGCAAACTAATACAGCCTCTTTGGAAAAGAGTATGGAGAATCCTTAAAGATCTCAAATTGATCTCCCAACAATTCCACTACTAGGCATCTACCCAGAAGAAAAAAAAAATTATTTTATCTTAAGGACATTTGCACTAGAATGATTATTACAGCTCAATTTACAATCACCAAGACGTGGAAACCACCTAAATGCCTATCAACTGAGGAATGGACTAATACATTGTGGTACATGCACACCATGGAATACTATTACTATTCAGCCTAAAAGATTCACTACTTCACTTCAGTACTATTCACTACTAAAAAGATGGTAACTTCACATCTTTTGTAATAACCTGGATGGAGGTGAAACACGTTCTTCTTAGTCAAGTATCACAAGAATGAAAAAGCAATTATCCAATGTACACAACCCTAATATAAAGCCAGTAGATGATCTGATGCATGCCCATGTAGGAGAAAAACTCATTTCAATTATTGTTGGGGGGTGGGATAATGAGGGAGAGGGAGGGGCCTGGGGTGATCTCACTGAAAGGGTATGAGGTGGGGGTGTTTGGCACACCTTTTGTGTGTGGGACACAACCACCAGAGGGACTCTACTTAACAAAATCAAATATTTTGACCTGTTTGTACCCTCACATTAACATGAAATAAATTTACTTTTCAAGAAAAAGATGAAAATAGATGAAAAAATAAAAATAAATTAAAAATAAAATGAATTCATTCACTTGGAAATAAATATATTCTGAGTTTGGTCCTACACTTTTTTTTTTTTTTTTGAGGCAGAGCCTCAAACTGTCACCCTTGGTAGAGTGCAGTGGCATCACAGCTCACAGCAACCTCCAATTCCTGGGCTTAAGTGAGTCTCCTGCTTCTGCCTCCCCAATGGGACTACAGGCACCTGCCACAATGCCCAGCCATTTGATTGTAGCCGTCATTGTTGTTTGGTGGGCCTGAGCTGGATTCGAACCACTAGCTCAGGTGTACGTGGCTGGCACCTTAGCCCGTTGAGCCACAGGCGTAGAGCCTGGTCCTACACTATTTAGTGGATACAGGAAAAACTGTAGACGTCTCAAGGAAGAGCATCATGGCCATCTAAACATTTGAAATTTTCACTGTGGAAAAAGCCCTAACGTCTGTTTTAACATAAGGAGAAGGTGTGACAACTTTGTGCAACTATTACAAAAATAAAGTATGATAGGCAACTACTTCTGCCTTAGTGATTTAACAGACATAGAATGAACAATGTGAAATAGACCAAAGTTTGCCAGGAAAGGGATGGGTCTGTGGCATCAGCACAAGTCACTCTTCAGAGTGGCTGGTTAAGGGGTGTCCCCATTGGTGATGACCTTCGGAGAGGAACAGAAGGCCTAGGCCAGGCAACTGGAAGGCAGGGGTTCCGAAGATCCCGTGGCACCCCCACCTTCTAATTCTGTTACTGGAAGCCCAGACCGTTACTGGCCCGCGAGCTCTACCTCCCTCACTTCAGTCAGAGTTTGAGCTACAGGCAGGAGTCTCGGCTCTGATCACTGTCATAGTGAACCTTTTTTTCTTTTCTTTTTTTTCAGTTAAGGACTGTCGAGTACTCTGGGGTGTTGGTCAAGTTTTTCTCAGCACTAAGTTAAGAATTATAGTGTTTGTCATCCCTCAGTCCTGATGAAACCATTTGATTTCATTTGTTTTTCACGCACCAGCGTGTCTGGGTTTCTTCTCACCAGTCCCTGGCTGTTCCTCTTCTGCCACACATGTCAGCGTGGCTGGATCTCTCAGCCCTTTGTCCAGTCAGAGGGCAGAGATGGACATCTTGGAAATGAACAAGGAATTGCGCTGTCAGCCGGCAAACAGCCAGCAGCTGTTTCCGTGACCGCGGGGAGAAAGTGCTCCCCTCCTCCCCGGGCAACCAGCTGCAGAAATATAGTAAGTTCTGTGGGTTCCCTGGCCTCAAAGTGATGGCTGAATGTCTTCTCTCTGAGAAAATAAGCGTTCTCTGGTCTTGATTGTCCTCTTCCCGTTGTCAAAATAAATGCCATCCTGACTGTACTTCTGCAATGGTTGAAGTGGCTATTGTAACCTCATTTTGCTGACGATGGAAAAACTGAGGCACAAAGAATTTAGCAACTTTTCCAAGTTTGCAGCAAAATGTAGACTGGGGCTTGGGTTAAAATCCCATTTATTGATTCCTGGTGTAGATACCGAATTTACTGTTTTCCTCAGAAATAGGTTAAACAGTTTTAATGAGGATCCTCTCTGTATTATGTAAGACTCTACAAAAAAAAACCAAAAATCCTGCAGACAAGTAGTATTTAGTCTGTGGTGCAAATTTCTGGAACTAATGGACTTCCATTCAATTTTGACTGGAAAAATCAAACCCCTGACCCTCTCAATGCTGGGGGTCACTTGAGGTCCAGGTAGGTCATTGGCTTTACACAAAAAAGAATTCAGGAGCTGGCAACAATATAAAGTGAAAGTAAGTTTTATTCAAATCCACTTAAATGAGTAGAGGCAAGTTCCTCCTGTGGAGGAAAACTAGCCCCATGGTTCCTTTAGCCCCTCTATGTAAGCAATCATTTAATTATAGGGTAAAGAAGGGGAGGAATATTTATGTTATTTCTTGGAAAGAGAGGATGCTTTCCTGGAATTAGGGTGATGGTCTCTTTTTGAGTAAATATGATCAAGCATAAAGTATCAGGGCGTCAGGCTCACGGGTGGTGGGAGGTTTGCTTAGAAATCTGTGAGATAATGAATCATGTAATGAAGCTGTAAAGTCAAGGGCAGTTATTCCTCCGCCATCTTGGTTCTAACCGGTTGGAACTTGCGCTGCCTTTTGATCAGGTCAGTTGGAAACTTTGTTTCAAGACTTCCTGACTCAGGCTGCCTGAAGCAATGCCTATCCTTTCCCTGTCTCAAATTCAAGCTTCTGCGGGATATGAACTAACACTCAGCTTACATGAGAGAAAAATTCAATTTAATTCAAGTTGGGGGGGGAGGGGCAGGGAGGAAAGAGGGGGAGATAGGCGGGCTCCCATCCAATGGGCACACGGTAGGGTACGTGGACACACCTTTTGGCCACGGGACGCAACTACTACAGGGACCTTATCTAACAAACACAATCATTGGAATCTTATCTTTTGTACCCTTGTATTAATCTGAAATTAAAAAAAAAGAATTCAAGCTTCTGTGAAGGCCAAATAGGAAAGCAGTGTGCTGGATACACCGGGGGAGGTGGCGATGGGACACTATACATGTTTTAAAGGGTAATGAGGAGTATGCTTCTAACGGAAACTATGGCCTCTATAGGTGACATCATCACCTGGTGAGAAAGAAGTCCTGCTTCCTGGAACAGACTCTTTTCCCCGGGAGCAGCAGAGCGAGCACCCAGGGCCGTTCAGAGCGGTGTGTACTGCGGGGACCCTGGGCCGGACTCCTGGGCTCCGGAGGCCTGTCTTCTTTATGCCAGTTTCCTGCTCTGATAATTTGGAGCTATCATAGTACCTACCTTTTTACATCTCTGCAATGAATTATGTGACATACTTCTTGTAAATCTTAGTAGTTGTTCTATTGCCAATTTAACACAAACTTTATTAGTATTTGGATTATTTCCTTCATGGCGTTATAGTCTTACATTTTACACAATTGCATTCACATATGATTTTTTTTTTAGTCTTTGTGGTGAAGTGCTTGAAATTTCCAGCACAAGGGAACCATCAGTCCTGTCATCCTCAGGGCCTTCCCAGCTGCACAGGAAATTGCTTCTTCCTGCTCCACCACAGGGTTTTACATAGCAGGCTGCAAGCTTGGTAAAGGACTGGTCATTCAAAGTCAGGCTTTAGACCAGTGTTTTACAATCTTTTTTTTTTTTTTTTTATCTCACAGCACACTTAAATTCTGTTTAACCCAATAAGTAAAAGAAAGAATATACTTACTGTGTTTTGAATTTCTTTTGAAAACAATTTAATTAATGATCTTTAAAAATTTTTGAGGCACACCTAAGATTCTCTCATGGCACACCAGTGTTCCATGGCACACCAGTTGAAAATCAGTGCCTTAGATAATGAGAATTCAGACTTTACCACATGCAGTACAATCATCTGGTGAAGTTACTTCCTGTGCCTTTGAGTTTCTCTCTCTTCATCTCAATGCTATGTAATTGGAAGATTGAGAAATACATATTTGAAAATCCCCAAATAGAGCCTGGTGCTGGGGATACTTTTGTCCCCAATGGGCCCTGCGTCCTTCCCTGTAGGCGGTGAGCACAGCTGCGTGGCCGGCTTTCACTGTGGCGGATGTGTCTGTCTTTTCTCAGTGTGAAGAGTGCAGAGACATCATGGAGTCCATGCTGGGTGAGAAGCCAAATTTCGAAGTGGAGGAGCAGGCAGAGACATCAACACTAGCGAAAAATCTCAGGTAAGGGACACGTGGGGGGGGGCAGGCAGCTGGGAAGGTGTGGGAATTGCTGAGAGGGGAAAGCTCAGCTGAGACCCTAAGAGCTCACCTGGGCCAGGAGGGGGGAGGAGTTGACATGGCGGCCACATGTCTCACAAATATTTATAAAACAAGTATGACAAAAATAACTATACGTTATGGCAGTTGTTACACAGAGCTGTGTGTTCTGGGTGTTTCCAAAACACCTAATTATGAAAGTGAAAATTCACTTGAGATTAACCAAGGAAAAGCAAATAAGTCAACATTTGAGGATTGGAGCGCAGCCACCACACCTTTACTCTGATCACAGTCCCCTCCCTCCTGACTGACTGTGGCTTGATTCTTTCACCTAAATCGTGTGGTCTTCTTGACCCTGTCGTCTTCTGTTCTTTCATATTTCCACTAAGCCCCAGCTGGACCTAGTCACATATCTGCGTGTGACTGTGTACACAGTGCACCCAGAGTATTTTCATGTGGAGATGCCTGGCCAAAGCGAGGTTCCAAAGGGACATCTCTGTGAATCTGATTAGGAACTGATGCAGTTTTGTTTGCAGAAGAAAAACAGGAATGGAATGTGGAATCTTAAGGAGCCCTCTCCCATACTGGCAAGGCTTTGCCCATACTTTTACCACTAGCATTTCACCAAACGTATGATGAAATGATGCTTGAAGGGGTCCTTAACAATACTTTCACAGAAATCTCTGCTGCACTACGTAGAACTTGTCACTCATCCCTCTCTCTCACAAGTTTTCTCTACTCTCTTATCTTAGGAAATACAGTGTCATAATTCACATTCAGGAGCAGAAGTTGACCCTGTTAAAAGAGCAGTTATGGGAAGAAGGAGATATGTCCTCAACATGTGAGGGCTTTCCTCACCTACAATGACAACTGCCAGGGGCAGGGCCTCCGAGAGCAACTGATTGAGGGGCACAGGCTGGCAGAGCACCTCTCTGTACACTCAGCCCAGGTAAGGTGGCCACAGACCCTGATTACCCAATGTCTCAGGCTTATGAGAGACTCCACAGTGCCATACCTCCACGAATGACAATAAACTGGTGACTTTTCTTTCCACTAAATATTGTGGTTGTGACCTGACCAGAAATGGATGGATAGGAACTGAGATGAGAAACCAATGGGGTTGGTGGTCATGGTATTTCAAATATATCCTTCTTCCATGCTAGAGCATGGGTTTTGGAGCGGGAGGTAGTATCTACCTAGTTTTAAAGTACAGGAAGGAGGATGTGACAGGAGGCAGCCTATTAGAGTGAAAAGAGCCCTGGGCTCAGAATGGAAGTTCTCAGGCTCTACTCTAAAGCACTGTCTTTAGGAACTGTGCAAGAGTGATTAATTCACCCTTCCTGAATTTCTGTCTTCCCGTTGGGAAAAAGGATCAAATAATCTCTTTAACAGTCGATGTGCCATTCAAATGTAGGAATATATATGAATGTATTTCAAATTTATAAATGTATTTCAAAACAGAATACTGCTGCTTGCTCTGTGGGGTTAAGATACTTGAAATAGTGGTGCTTGGTGGTAGAAATGCGGTTTATATTGGAACACTTTCCATGGAGAGAATTTCCCTCGATAACATAGCAGAAGTAAAGATGGAGGGTCCATGAAGTTCCCTAAGGTATGAGGGGCTGTGGGACAGGGTTGTTTGCTACATAGAGAAGAAATGGGTTCTGAATGACAGCTATTAAGGGACTTAAAGCCTATGCCTGGGGGTCAGATCTGTGGCATGATTGGACACAGGGCTGCAGAAACCCAGAGAAAAGCTCACGAACACCTTTAAGATGGGAGGAAAAGGTGTTTTTTATTTGGCGCAGTTTGAAGGCGAGCATGCCAGGGTGGTGATCCCACCAGATCAAAGGCATGTTGTCGGATGGATTAGGAAACCATCCAGGACATTTCATGAAAGACAAAACAGGAGGAGTTTCATTACGATACTGACTCACACGTAGAGGGTTATATCTCGGTGCACATACAGGTCAGTGGGTTTGTAGTGTGTGAAGTGGGAAATAGCAGAGTGGACGCTTGTGTATTTGTGGAAAATTTGTGTGTGAGGAGGTTGAACAAGCGCAACACATTCATACCCTGGGTAACAGTGAAGAATCAGAAGCTAGTGATGGCTGTGTAAGACATGGAGGAGGTCTCAGAAAGAACCTATAATGAGGTGGAGGCGATGCCAGATTCCAGGTGCAAGGATGAACAACACCACAGATTTCATTGATTTAATGTACTCACTCAGCAATGAAATAGCCCAGTTAGTGTGCTTGCCTGCTGTCTTTGTGTTACTTGTAAGCATGACCCAAGATGCACTCAGCAGCCTCAGGGTTTTCCTGAACATACAGAGAACACCTGTTTTCTCTCTTCATGACAACCAGGAGGAGATGCATATCTGCTTTCTCCCCAGTTATCTTTAGGTTCTTATTAGGAAAGATAAATAACAGTGGTAACAAGCAGAGAAATTAGGGAATAACTAGCAAAGTTAAACAAGAAAAGTATCTAGACAACAAATGCAAATTTTGTGTCACAGTATTAAAAGAAAGAGGCCTAGATGTGGACATGGAGAGAAGGGAACACTTTTACACTGTTGGTGAGACTGCAAGCTAATATAGCCTCTTTAGAAAGAAGTATGGAGAATCCTCAAAGATCTCAAATTAGAACTCCCATGTGATCCTGCAATCCTACTGCTAGGCACCTTCAAGAAAAAAAAATCATTTTATCATAGAGACATTTGCACTGGAATGATTATCGCAGTTCAGTTTACAATTGCCAAGGTGTGAGAGCAACCCAAGTGCCCATCAACCCAAGAATGGATTAACAAACTATGTTCTCTGAGATCTGCTCTTACTGAAATGGATCAGTGATGAAAATAGCCAAATCTGAACATCAGAAGACATTCCAGTCTCCCTGATGAGTGATCTCTACAGTTCTGAGAAACAAACTATGGTATATGTATACCATGGAATACTATTCAGCCATAAAAAAGATAAGAGACTTCACAGCTTTTGTATTAACTGGATGTAGTTGAAACACAGTCTTATTAGTAAAGTATCATAAGAATGGAAAAGCACGTATCCAATATACTCATTACTAGTATGAAGCCAATAGATGATCTATTGCAAGCCCATATAAGAGAAAAACTCAATTCAAGTTTGGGAGAGGCTGAAGGGGATCTGTATGCTCCTACTTAATGGGCACAATGTAAAGGTATATGGCACACCTCTTGGGTGCAGGACACAGCCATAAAAGAGACTCTACCTAAAAAATGCAAACATTGTAACCTGTTCATTTGTCCCCTCACATAACTTGAAATAACAAGAATAAAATAAATTTTTTAAAAAGGAGACGTAGAAACCATACCATCTCTGGAGTCTACCATCACTCAGGGGGCTGTATCCTCTTGGCCACAGTATGCTAAACCCAACCCAACCCAGACACGTGGTGGAGCCCCTGCCACGGTCCTCCCTGTGGGCTGCACGTCGTGACCATGCTGTGCAGGTGGGGTTGAGTCTCTTTCCCCAGTGGCTTCTGTATTTCTCATGCAGTGAGCACCAACTGTTTCCTTCCTCTCTGGTCCCCATGGCAGCCATACACATTTCCCCCACCACCACCACCTTTGCTTTCTAGGGTCACTCTCACGACTCCTACCAAAGCTCCTGGTATCTCATCCCTCTTGGTGTAATCTCTTGTCACTGTCCCCACCCCGGCCCATCAGGAGCTGCAGGAGGTTGAGGGAGGGAGGCCTGGATTCACTGGAGGAGCATCTTTCACTCTTTGAATTTTCCGCGGCTTGACTCAGACCAGTCTTACCGTAGCTCCCAGTTCCCCTTTGAAGAAGGCGTCACTGTGCTCTGGATGTAGACAATTAACCTTGCCACCATGATGAGGAAGAAGCCTCAATATTCTTCCAGGTGTTTGATGCTTGTGTTTAGGCTTGGCAGGGTCCACTCCAAAGGCGGGCCCTGTAGACATATTGGATGGAATCAGAATATTAAACAGATGCCAGGTGGGTCAGGGCACTTCCCTCTCTTCCTCAGCCTGCAACTTGTTCTAATCTGTAGGACATTTCCCCCCTGCCTCTTGCCAACTGAAATAATGGCACAGTTAAACTGTCAACACTAATAAAAACTCTAAATCCACCCTCATACCTATTCACAGATGATGTTCTGCCCTTGAATCCTACTTGCTTTGAGCTGAAGTTTTCAAAGCCAACCCAGAAAAGGCCTTCAAACTTAGGTTAGGGTTTCTTTTTTTGTTTCCAGAGTGAGAAATACTTTAAAAATGGTGTTTATGGGTGATGTAGTATGCTATTTTATCTTAAAGGTCCTAAAAGGTCCTAAGTGTGGGAGACTGGTGTCACTTGACTCCACTGTATTATCAGGAACATTGGCCATCTAGCCATCAATGCCTCTGGTGCACTCAGAGAGAGCGGTGTGGTTTAGAAACCACTTGTTAAACCACTTATCAACATGCTTATTTTGAAGGTGAGGAAACTGGGTGCAAGAATGTTAATTAAAACTGGGAAGGTCAAAGGCCTTTGTCTCCCTGACCCCACTGTCGGGTTCTTGGCCCCCAGGCAGCTATGATAAGCTCATACCTGCCTGTGCATAGGAGGTATACAATCAGTGCTATCAGATCTACTCATGTGGATCTGATGACTCCTGTCACTTGGAATGATGTAATTCATGTTTCTGCACAATGTCCATGAAGTCTCTATGCCTATCCCAGACCACCGGCAGCCTTGCGTATATATTTGGAGATGCTGTCACCCTGGTTTCACTGCTGTCAGTCCCAATCTCTACCTCCTAAGTTGGCGTTTCTTAGCTAAGCACATGCACACATCTGCATTTATCTTGCTTTTCATGAAGCAAGAATGGGCGTTTATATGAGCAGTGTTTCTGTGAAACACCACGGCTTCATTTGGGGTCAGGGTTTATAGAATTCTTCCACTAGTCCAGTGATGTTTGTAAGTTTCTTTAACCACTCAACAAGCGTGATATCCAATGAGAGAACTCTATTTCAGCAACACTTCTAGGCCAATTCCTGAAGATTTCAAGGAAAAGTTTGCTTACCTGTTTGCAAGACAGAGGTCAGAGGATGTAAGATTATGATCTATTAGTTCAGGGATATTTTGCCCCCAGGGTCTGGGCAGCAGGCTCCTCTACTCCTCCCAGGATTTATCCCATAGTATCTCAGAGCAGTTCTGGCAGAAGGCCACAGTGCAAGCCTGAGCACGTTTGTGTCTTGCTGATTTGGTCATTTGTATATGTGATTTTCTTACTATGACCTGATTTTCTGAATTTTATTTGCAGAAAATCAAAATCATGAGGAAGAAGGAAGACATCAACCAGTGTCTTCCAGGTAACTCTGAAGAGTCATGGACTGTTAACTCAACGGTGACACCTAGAGACTGAAGATCAGGGGAAAATAAAGTGTGCTGACTGGAATTGTTTCATTCAGTCAGCCAACCACAAATTATCCCTTTTAGCAATGTGGGCTTTTTCATGGAGGTGCTTGCATAGATTTCAATGCTTCAATCTCTTCACCTGACTTCAACACGACTTCAACTTGGGTTAGCTGACCCAGGTGAGCTAACCAAACCAAGGTTTCCTGATATATCACTTGTTTTCCCCCATGTGTTGAAATCCAGGGTGAGATGCCCATTTGCTTTCTTTCTCTTTGGCGTCAGTGTATGGGCAAGTATTTCATTGCTAGAGAAAGAATATGAAAAAACAAACAAAAAACCCCTTTCCTGCCAAAATATTAAAAATAAATGAGGCATTAAAAACAAGATCTGGGAGTTTGAAATGCTTTAAGAGTTCTGTTTCTTGGATGTGGCATGTAAAATTCAACGCAATTTGTGTGAAAGGGCTGACCCCCTGCTCCAGGCCTCTGTGGATGCTGTGAGACCCGGTCGTGTCCCACAGGGAGAGTTTGAGGTCCTGCACCAGATAGTTCTGTAGCAAGCAGGTGCACTGCACACTGGCAGCTGGCAGTCACTCCACCACCAGGCAGGCACACGCCCCCACCCCCCAGCATGTAGGAGGGCAGCTTTTCCCGTTTTGAGGGGACTGCTGCTTTGCTTTCTACAACTGCTCCCTTTCTCGTGTGCCATGGTATCAGCTGGGACACTGTGGTTTCTAATCCCTCTTGGTTTAATCCCTTGTCATCGTATCCTACCTGGCTCATTGGGAAGTGGAGGAGTTTGAAGACAAGGAAATCCTACACGACTCACTGGATGAAAGTTGTTTCGCTTGTTTGTTGACTGTGATCCGTCGGACTCTTGCCACCCTTGTGGAGGTGCCTCCTTGGCATTTAATGAACAGGAAGTGTGCTCTGCTCAGGAAGCAGCCAATGAATCTCTAATTCTAAAAGGAATGAAGTCACAATTGGCTTCCCTGATAGAATCCACACTTTTGATGTTCCTCATTCTTTCCAGACCGAGAGATGTCATACCTTTGGGTAGACCCTATACTCACACACTGGTTTGAATCACGCTCTAGGACTGTGTTTGAAGAAAGACATCCCATGAGCCAAGCAGTCAATGGGAGGTCACTAGACTCAAGGTTAACTTGATAACTTTACACCCACCTATGCAGCATTTAAGGGTGGGGTATATCCATCAGTCCTCTTAATTTAGATTGAACTTGTCATCTCACATGTGATGTTTCATTTTCCTTCTCAAAGAATGTGAATTTCTTTGCCTGTCCAAAGCCCTTGTATCCTTGGAGATATTGCCCTGGTTTACTACTCTCTACCCAAAGTCTATCTCTTTTCAGTTGGCTTGTCTTTGCTTAGAAGTCATCTGTGTGTTAGAATATAAACACCACTGTTATACTTTGTATATTTCCCTGAAGAAGACTGGGCCTTGGAATTTCCAACCACACAGAAACTGTGTAGCACTGAAGATTCTTCTGGTCCCATCTATCAGTTTATCAGGTTGGGAAGAGACTACTGCACTTCCAGGATCTCTTAACATGCTATCTATTTGCACAGACTCAGAACAGAGGATATTGGGATGACCTGTCCATACTAGAGAAATTTGCCTAATGGTTCAGGAAAGCAAACCCAGTGAACTCTGATAAGGCCCAGACTGAGGCTTCCTGGAAAATTTCTTTCACAATATCCTATTCTTAACACTGAGTATATTTATGTGCCTATGATAGGTTGGACACAATATTGGGCGTGTGTAAAGTGTGATCAAGTTGAGGTCGCAGGCCTTAATTTATTTACAAAAAAATCCAAATGATCATGAAGTGATGAAAAGACAAGAAAAAGTTGTCCCCCAGGTAATTTGGAAAAATCATGGGCTATTAATTCTGTAGAACTCATATCCAGGGAAAATGATTAAGGGTAAATATACTTATTTCATCCATTTAGCCAACCAGAAATGATCTTATGCTCTCACTGTGGTATTTGTATTGGTTTCCGTTTCGTATTAACTTACCAGTTGACCCCTTGAACTAATCAGTCACAGAGACTTCCTGTAAGTACCTACCTTCTAATGGTTTAAGCCAGCGTGAGGTGGATATCTTCCTTCTCTTGTTTCACATTAGAACATTAGCAAGTATTTCATGGCAAGAAAATTATGTAGAAAAAATATTTTTCTACAATCTTGACAGGAAGAAGATTTGGGGATGTTATAAGATGTTATAATGCCTCAAAAGCTGTGTTTTCTTGGTCACTACATATAAAGGTCAACATCATTAAGTAAAAATAGATGAAGCCACAGTTGTGGGATATGATATATAAGTCCTGACTGAACCCTATAGTCCTTCCTCAGTGAATCCAAATCTGCGCAATTTTCCAGGCACAGTGGATCACACCTGTAATCCTAGCACTCCCGGAGGCTGAGGTGGGTGGATTGCTTGAGCTCAGGAGTTTGAGACAAGCCTGGGCAAGAACAAGACCTCCTTGCTACTAAATAGAAAAAACTAGCTGGGCAAGGCAGTGGACACCTATACCCAGGCACCATGGGGAAGGCTGAGGAAAGAGGATCGCTTGAGCACAGAAGGTTAAGGTTGCTGTAAGCTATGATGCCAGGGCACTCTACCCAGGGCAGCAGAGTGAGACTCTGTCTCAAAAACTTCTGGACCATTCACAAAACATATGCAGTCTCTCTCTCTCTCTCTCTCACCAATCTTCTGGTAGCCTCACTGTGTTCTGTTAATAAGGTAACATTGAGGTCTTTAATGGGGTTTCCCCTTTGTTTTCTCTGAATACTCACTTATTCCTCACATCAAACTCAGGGAGGGTCTTTGGTGCCTGTTCTCCCTGGATTCATCTTTGGTCCTTGGTGCCTGTTCCCCCTGGACTCATCTTTGGTCTTCCTACCCCAGCAGACTCAGCAGGGAATGCCCAGAGGTGGAGGAGGCTGAAGTCTCTCAGGACTCCCTGGATGGATATTATTTGATTCCTTCCATTCTTCCTGACCTGACTCCTACCACCACCATACAAGCTTGCTTTGTGTTTTTTTTAAAAAACGAAAGCATGTCTGGCTGGGTTGTAATGCAGGCAGCCACTTCATAAAGTTCCAGTGGTTTCCCAGGTAGATCCCATAATCCTTCCACTTCCCGGCCCCAGCTGGGCTGAGGGCTGTCATCAGTGCACGCAGGACCTGGAGACACACATTGATTGGCATCAGAATCTAAAATCAAGTGTCTCGAGCAAGAAGGAGTAAGAAACTGTGGGCTGTCCCCTCATATATCTGAATATTTTGTAATGAAATTAGCAATTAAAATTTTTTTCCTCCATCCTCTTTTGGTCAGCAATCCCCTTTTCATGCCGGGCCTTTCTTCTTTCCTGCTTTCCATTTCTCTCTGAGGTTCAAGGAAGCAAAGGCTTTCCCAGGATCACAGTGATTGACAACATGGAAATGAAATGCACATATTTTGCAGCTATTGTGTGCTGTCTCCCTGCCAGGGAGCTCTGCATACACTGTAACCCGTTCAGTCCTCAAGGACTCCTGAGCAGTCAGTGCATCTAATGTTGGAGCTGAGGACACCGGGCACAGCAGGTGACTCAGTGTGAGCACTGGCTACACGGCGCAGGCTCTGTCCACTGCTCTGCAGCTGGATCTGCCAGGAACCAGGCTGCAAGGGGTGCTCGCCCTTTCCTTTTGTCTTTTGTAGCAAATTACTTTGAACTAATTTCAGGCTTGCACAGAAAGTTGCCAACCTGCTTCACAGCCTGCCTGACACTTCCTCAGATATCCCAGTGACTAGCCCCTGGGGGCATTTAGAAGCAGAGCCAGCCACACATTCTGCCCTGCCGTTGCAGCTCCCTGGGCCTCTGAGTGACATCAACCAGGTGATGAAAGGTCCTTCTCTCGCCCAGCCCTGTCCCAGGCTCTCTCCTCTCACCTTGGCTGTTGTAGGGGCCTTGTAAAGCTTTAGGTTCTGTCTCAGAAGCACTCCAGCTGGGACTGGGCTCCCGTGAGGAGGTAGGGAAATGGTCAGACACATGTCTCTGAGCTGAGATGAGTTTGGGAAGGGATAGCCCTGCAAAGGCCTCATTAAACACAAGCCAAGGGAAGCCAGTTCATCTCTTAAGATGGGCCCACAATGTAGGAGGGTGCTCCTGCATGGGTTCCTTGCGATAATGTGTCAATAGTGGCGACAGTGCACAGCTCGGACCACAGCAGCGCCACTGGCAGTCTGCTCTCCTCACCCTCTCCTTATAGGGAAAACCCCAGTAGAAACAACAAACACAGGCTGAATTGTAGCCTGGTCTTTCATTGAGGTCTGTTCCCTATGTGCCCAACTAATATGTGCAGTCGTCAGAAGTTTGAGAAAATGTTTTCCCTTCCCCCCAGTAAGTGCAAAGCGTGTCCAAAGCATAAGTTTAATAAGACCCAGTATTCTGGAAAAGACAGATAAAACAAGATCATGAAATTAAGCAGTGATAATTAGAATCTTTCTCCCAGCGCGCTATTCTCAATAGCAAATGCAGAGGAGCAGACCCTGGTTTGACCTTTCACCATGAGATTTGGTGTTTCAGGATAATTTCCCCATCAGCCCAACATGAACTACAATAAAATCTTACTGAGTACCCTACATGACCAATAATTAATGATTGGCAACCTGTGCCTTTAGTAACTGCTCCCAATTTTTGAGTACAAGATAAGTAATAAATACTACATAGGAATCCACTGTACAAAATACAATATCCCTTTTTTCTTATAAGCCATTAAATTTAATGTTTTCTACTTCAAAAATGAAACATGCAAATCATTATGTATTGATTGGTTTTCACAATGCACTAATCTGTTCAGCAACACAAGTTGAAAAGACCATTATTAATCTTACTTTGTCAAAGTGCAAAAGCCCAGTAAGGAATCTTAAATCTCATTTCTCCCATGTTCTGATTCTTTACACTAGCGTAACTTACAAAACCAGACTCTTTCCTCAGGGATAAGTTTAAAGAAAAGATTATGAGACCCTGGTATGACTAAAACAAATACTTTTTCATTTTCCTTCCATAGTTTTGTGGTTTCAACTATTGGGAATATTCCTGGAAATGCCCTTATGTGTAGCTGGGTATGGAACCTGCTTCCAGGAAGGCTAGTGTCCATAAGATTAAAATGAGTTAAGGCCAGGTGAGGTGGCACACATCCTGTAATTCTAGCATCTGAGAGACCAAGAAAGGCAGATTGCTTGAGTTCAGGAGCTCGGGACCAGCCTGAGCAAGAGCAAAACCCCATCTCTACTAGAAATAGAAAAACTAGCCAAGTGTTGTGGTAGGTGCCTGTAGTCCCAGCTACTTGGGAGGCTGAGTGAGGAGGATCACTTGAGCCCAAGAGTTTGAGGTTCTGTGAGTTATGATGATGCCATGGCACTCAACCCAGGGCAATGGAGTGAGACTCTGTCTCCAAAAACAATAGTAATAAATAAAAATTAAGTGAGTTATGCCAAGGTTAAATTCTCTACTCTTTCTGCTCATCCCATTGTAAGGCTCCTTCTGTGTGTGTGGTTTTTCTTATCTCTTTTGTAAGATTCGTTGTATTCTGTCCCCGACAAGGTGACACAACATCTACTAGTGCTTGTTGATGCTTCCAGATGGGCTTCTTCCAAAGTTTATAGAAAGGCCTTGAGGCTGAGGTTCTAGTTACAGGATCATCACAGGGCCCGGGGCTTTCGCTGAGTCTTAGACTTTTGGCACTGCCTCGTCAGCAAAGGCTCAAGCAGGATTTGGATGTGGTCGAGGTCACCACGGACTCTCACATCCGGGGCTTTTCCCAGAGTCCAGCCACTCCTCTGCTAAAGGACTGAAACTTGGAGTTGTGAGAGGGCGTGTTTCTCTGCAAAGGGCCTCTCCCACCCGCCGCAGTCTGCTTCTGAGTGTGGCGGTTGACACTGATCGAGTCCCTCACTGGAGGTGTGAAACCATCGTTTTGCTGCGGATGAAGGAGGAAAGAGGCTGATATCACCAGGTCCTGGTTGGGTGGGGACAGGGTCCTTATGCTGTAAGTTCAGGAAGGTTCTCTTCTCCCTTGTGGCTGTCACTTTCCTATTCAGACAGCCCTGGGCTCACTCGGCTCATCCTCCCACAGAAGCTCAGCTTTCCCCTGGGCCTGGCCTACTTAGCCGCCCCTTCAGACTCAGTCATCAGTAGGACCTGATAAAGACTCTGACTTGATTTCTCTCTCTGATACCAAGTATTGCAATCAGTGTAACCTGGTTTCTTGTACCCTCAATGAATCCCCAACAATAAAAAAAAAAAAAAAAAAAAACAGCAGGAAGAATGAGCTATGGGGAAAGAGAAGAGGGGAAAATGTCATCGATTTCTGTTGATACGACTGTTCATTCACCACGGAGGTAAATCAATACAATTTTATATAACGAGGCAGATGCAAGCATTTAGACATTAATTAAGTCACTTCTAAAATTGGCTAATTTAACTGCAAATCTTTTCAGAGTAGTTTTTCTCCATGGCTACTTATTATTCTAATATTCAACAAAATTGTTCTTACCATAGTCTGATCTGCTTTACTTGTTTTATAACTGCACTTACAGGAAAATAAAGCATACCTTCCAAATCTTAAAAAAATATATAGTCTAGCAAGGGGAAGGGTTAAAAGGAAGAGCAGGGGGAAAGGGGGAGGGCAATGCAGGAGGAGGGAGGGCAATTGGTGGGATCTCACCTAATGTGCATGGTGCAAATGTGTTCAGCACACCCCCAGGGTGAAGGGCTCTTCTACAACTTGAACTTTACCTTGGAAGTGAGAACAATGTAACCTAAAAATTTGTACCCTCATATTAATTTGAAAATAAATAAATAAATAATAAAGGCATAAACTTTATAATCTGAAAAAAAAAAAAAAAAGAAAGAAATGCAACTACAGGCGATGCTTGTCAGCTCCCAGCCCAGCCTGCAAACCTCCCACGTGCTGTCCATCTGGTCTTTCCATATTCGTCTGCCTGATGCAGATGGGCATGGTGACCTTAACTATCACAAATGATGACCACAGGCTGGAGGAAAGCCTCAGTTTGGACTCCACATGAGAGGTATGACAACTGCCTGCAAAATGGGGGTTTAGGTATTATGTCAGCTAATGGTAGCTTCGCGAATGTACAAACTGAAGCACGATATATTTTGGATTACATTAAATTCTCTGTGGTGTGTCCACACAGTTATTTCATGACAGTGTTGAGACTGAGTACAGACTGCCTGGCATAGAACACCACTCACTAGGGGAGGGAAGTTCCTTGCTACAGGCCCCGAAGGCCTTGTTCCATAATTGCTTCTAACTTGTATTTTTCTTATTTTAATGTGAATTCAACATTTTGGTGTGCCTCCTGTACCATAGCAAAAGAATAGGTTGGTCTCATTGTATTGTCCTCCAGGCTAGGTGCAGCTTCTGGGGACCAGACGATCCCCGCGGCCCTCTGTCTGCAAGTCCCTTAGGGACCACAAGAGGGCGCTGTGGCTCTTCCCCTTAGAACTCGGCTTGTCCAGAGACAAGATACTGCTGGTTCCAAAATTCTAGGTCATGGAGAGCGAGATGTTACCCTTGAGTATCCAGTGGTTCCTAATACTTGGTCCTACCATCCCAGGGGTCAGCTTAAGGTTCATACTGTCCAGGCCTCAGGAGCTGGTTATGGAGACTCAGCCATCAGGTGGAGCCACCTCCTACCGTCTCTGCATAGACAGACAGGTCCTGACCAGAGAGAAATGTATGTTCGCTGCTTCTGCTGGTGCAAAACATCGGCTCATCGTTCTTAGAGACCCTGGTGCCCCGGGACCTGCTGCCACGGTGTTAGGGAAGTGGAGGAGGAGCAGTAACAAGACAGAAGGGAGGGGGACGGAGGGGACTTAGAACAGTGGGCATAGGGCTGAGGGGACATGTTGGGGAAGGGGGAGGAGGCAGAGGAAGGGAGGGATGGAAGTGAATGGAAGGAGGTCCTCTTCCCCAGCCCGGGCCGCTCCCCACCCCCACCCCATTCTGCCCACACACCTCGCCCTGGGCTCCAATCCCCCAGCCTCCTTTCTTCCCACACAAACAGCCTCTCACCTCTCTTCCTTCCCTTGATTCTGGGGACTGTTTCATTTTACAATTTTTAACCCCCCAAAGACTTAGATTGGCAAACATAGGACTAATTCCACGTTTTGTGTATAACCCAAAGCAAAAGTTTGGCACTCATGTGCCCAGGACACACATACAAGAAAAAACACAGCCACAAACTGGGAACAACCCCAATGTGTATCATTCAGAAAAGGAATAAACAAATTGTGGTATTTGTTCATTAGCAATGAAAATGGATGCATCACTGTTGACTACTAAATCGATAATGTTTAGTGAAAATAAAAGCCAGCTGTAAGAAAACACATATTGTATGACAACAGGTTAAAAGCCAGACCTGTTAGGAGTTCACAACAGGCATAAAATTACAAAGTAAGGACTGAACATCCCACACAGCAGACAGTGGTAACTGCCAGGGGCTGGAGGGAACTGTGTTCCACAAAAGAAATGAGGGAAGCTTCTGGGAGTTAGTACTATTCCGGGTGGTGCTTATGTTCATTTTATTCATCTTTCTGCACATTGTATTCTGCAATTAAAGAAAAAATATCAATTCCTGTCAGTAATATCCAATCAGGAAGCACACCATGCTAAACATGCAGGTGGATTATTTCAATCTGCACAACAAGATGATCTGAGGGCTTTCACGGAGGAAGCGTAGGAGGTGACCCCTGGTCTCACCAGGTTAGAGGTGATGGCAGACTCAGGGAGGACCTCTGTGCAGATGGAGACCACAGACTTGACCTAAAATCCCTGGAGTGACACAAATGTATCTGAGGAGCCGGAAACGCTTGGCAGTCTATAGCCTTAGACTGTGGTGCCCAGCACTGCACAGGGCTGAGAGAATTGACCTAAATCTTGGGCCTTTCACAGCATGGAGTGTCAAAGTGTGGTGACCTTGGAAGAGCAGAACACTTCTCCATTGGTCCCAAGTTTTGTGGGCCTGTAAGATAGAGCTCCACGAGGGCAGGGTTGCTGGAGTGTTCCAGATATCACAGCACGTCTAAAAGCAGAAGGGAGGGTGAGTGTCCTCCGATAGAGTCCAGCAAACCCGATAGCAATGGACAGCCAGAGATGAGGCAGAACCTAGAGGAGATGGCCTCACAGTGTAAATGCACGCGAGTGTGCCCGTGTCTCACACACATCATCTCCCACATGGACAGAAACAACAAAAATAGAAGGAACAAAAAGAAAAACCAGAAGCTTCCAGCAATGATGGAGTGATGACTCTGTAACCATTCACTTGAACCTGTGAGAAGGGAGCTGTCCTTACGGAGGGCAGATGGCTTGCTTCTTCATAGAGAAATAATGTTGTAGAGATAAAGCTGAACGGTCCGCTAGGGAACAGCAATATCCCCAAGATTTGATGAAGCCCGAGAGGCCATCTTGTCACAGAAATCCTGCTCTGATAGACATCTATTTGTGAAAGAAAAAATTTTTAAAGGCCCCAAAACTAATTAGAGCAATGCAGATAAATGATTTTTTTCTACATAGATTGTTATGGGAATTTTCTCTTTAAGGATTCATTTCCTTCAGAATTCAAGTCCACGTAAGCTCAGCTCACAAATTCCTTTCTGTGGCTGCTTTTGGTTTGGAGTTCATTATGAGGGCAGACATGATTTATTTTCCTCTCCTTGTTTCTATTCCAGAAATGGAATTATAGCTTGGTCTTGGAATGGTGCTTTGGGACATTCAGCAGAAGTGAACAATGGAAGTTAGGTGGGTGTGAGTCACATAAACATGACCAGTTTTCTCTCCCTCTAGCATGAGGAGCCTAAAGAGTTGGTGGAGATTTCCATTGTTGTCAGTTGCTCCAATTTCAGTAAAAATGTTTGACGTGAATTAGCAAGTACACACGCAGAGGAGGTGGGTGGCTCCTTCAGTGTGGGAAGGGGTCTTTTCATGGTGGTGTTTCAGTCTGTCTCAGTCCAGCCTCTAGTTGGTGACAAGTTATTCTCTAGCATCTGACTTTTCTCACAACCACTTTTCTATTTTCTGATTAAATAATAAAACTGTAGAGATGTAGCTTTTTGTTTGAAAATGGAAGCTATTTAGTTATATCTGGGATTGCAAAGGTATTCTCATTTGGATTCCGCATGGGGAAATGGGAAAATGCACCTCAAATTTCAATTTCTCTGATGTCCAAACTTTGGAAGAGCGTGAGGAAGGGGATACAAAGAAGCAAGACAAGCAAAGGGGAGGCAGGAGAGGTGGGACAAGAGCTCGGCCGTGTAGTGACACCGAGTCCAAGGGATCAGCATTAAAGGATTGGCCTTCACTTGACTCTGCGCTTCTGGGCAGCTTCTGTAATATTTTACATCTCTTACTGGCGAGCTGCTAAGCTCACCTAGTGGACTATCAGCCTCTGGAAGACTGGGAACTGCTTCTACTTATTTTAAAGTTCCCAGGACAAATTTCTTTCTTTTTTTTTTCTTGAGACAGAGTCTCACTTTGTCACCCTCAGTAGAGTGCCGGGGAGTAGCTCGCAGAAATGTCAAACTCTTGAGCTCAAGTGATTCTCTTGCCTCAGCCTCCCATGTAGGTGGCACTGAGGGGCCCACCATAACACCCAGCTATTTTTAGAGACAGAGTCTTGCTCTTGCTCAGGCTGGTCTGGAACCCGTGAGTTCAGGCAATCCACCTGCCTCAGCCTCCCAGAGTGCTAGGATTATATGCCACCGAGCCCAGCCACCAGGAAAAATATTTTTTAAATTATGAGTATTGAATGAGTGTCACCCAGCAGACTCCAATAAGCATGATAATTGCAAAGATTACTCAGAAGTTTTGAAGTTATTAGAAATCTTCTGAAGCGCAGTTTCTGCACAAAGAAGAGAAGCTGAACTGTAGGAGGTTAAAGCAAAAGTGGGTGTTGAGGAAAGAGGAAAGGGAGGAATGGTTTTGGGTTTGGGGAGTGACTTTGCACAGACTGCAGAGAAAGAAAGAGTTTCCCATAAAGGAAGTACAGGGCAGAGCTACAGGGGGCAGGACCTTTGTGTGTGTGACCCACCACAGAGCCTGGGCCAGACGGGGAGGTCAGGCAGCCAGAGGGGGCACTGAGCGCCAGCTTGTGGGAGGGGCTTGCTCTACAGTTTGGAGGGGGATAAATCCGGTGCAGGTATGGGAGTGGAGGATGCGTGTCTGTGGTGAGGTCCAGAAGGTGAGTATGCTTGTGAGATGGTGTGAGCACGGACTTCTCTCAGGGTGACAAAGGTGAGAATTCTTGACTCAGGTAAACTTGTTTGCCCTCAACCGAGATGTTGACCTCATGGGACACAAGAAATCTAAGGCGTGTGGGTGTCATGCAAGGAAGTGGAGATTGGCCCAGGAGCACAACAGACAGAAGTGCAGTGACTGAAATTACAGTGTTTAGTATTTACATTTTTATAGGAAAATATGTTCAGAAAACTTTGGACTTGAATAACTTCTCCAATTGTTTGTGTCACAAATGACACTGTATTTACTGATTCCCTTCTATGTAAAATGAGGAATTAGAATTGGTTTATTTCTTCTTCTTAATTTTCCTGTCACTCCACAGATTTTGTTTATATGATGTGGGATTGAAAAATTCATTTTATGTTATTATTATTAAGATTGAATTTAAAAAATTATTCTTTATTTACAATGTTTATAGCTCAATATATAATCTCTCAGATTGAGTTTGACATGTAACTTGATTTGTGTTAACCATCACACTATTTGTCACAATTTTTTCATTTCTGAGTTCTTTATTTTGATTATTTTTTGAGTCAGATGCCATATCTTTGAGTAATTTCT